>JAPMLY010002948.1:0-30302 GCA_026401115.1 Tetraselmis chui | reverse complement strand
CCCCTCCTCAACCTGTCCGCCGACCTTTGGGGCCCGGTCAATGTCCCCTCCCCACATGGACTCCGTTACTGCTTGCTCGTCATCGACCACCACACCAACTACATGTGGGTGCGGTTCCTTAAGTCTAAAGACGACGCATGTTCGGAATTGGAAACCATCCTTTTGAACATCAAACACCTGCATGCCCGCCATCACTCCCGGACGGGCGCGTTCGCACCGGTCCTCAAGTTTGACTCAAACTCTGTGTTTGAAGCTGCTGTCACTCGACGAATGTGCGCACACCTCGGCGTCGGGGTGCAGTTCTCTGCCCCATACGCCCACCACATGCTCGGCAAGGCCGAACGTCCCTGGCGCACTATCCGGGACAATGCATCGGCGATGCTCCACAACATGGCCGTTCCAAACTCCATGTGGTCGTGTGCTGTCAGCACTGTTGTGTACCTTCGCAACCGCACGTACAGTCGCTCGGTCGGACCTAATGGGGGCGTCCCCCTCACACTCTTACGTCGTCGGTGCCCAACGCATCCAAGTTCCGCGTCTTCGGCTGCGCCGTTTTCGCCAAGGTCCCCGACAAACAACGTCGGAAACTCAGTGAAAAAGCATTTCGCGGCGTCATGGTGGGCTATTCCCCTGACGCACCCGGGTATCGTGTCTACAATCCGGAAACGCGTCGTATCACCACCTCCGTACATGTTGTCTTTCAGGAAGACACCCCACGCTTCGACACTCAACCCTCCGTCGACTCGACCATCACCGACTCTTCGGACGACGTACCCGCAGACTCACCCATGTCCCGCCCCATCGACCTCACATCACCCACACACCTTACCCCCCCGGCAGCCTCTCGCCATGCTCGGCTCCGCTCCCACCCCCATTCGCTACGGCGATATGGTTGCCCACTTGTCCGACTACCCACCAACCCTCGTAACGGCGTGTTGTGATCCTGAGCAAGGCCAAGCTCAAGAGGACATCTTTGAGCACCCTCACGTCCCGACCTTGTCACTGGTCCCCCACACACACCTGCCGGCGCGTCCCCTACTGCCATCGCACTCCTCTCCGCCCGAGAGTGTGTGGAACCCAAATCCTACCGGGTTGCACTGGACAGCGCCCAAGCCCCCCAATGGCAAGCCGCTATGCAACAGGAGTATTCCTCCCTCATCAGCAACGGCACGTGGGACCTTGTGGACCTCCCCCCCGGCCGCATGGTCGTTAACAACATGTGGATCTTCAAAGTCAAGTCGGATACAGCCGGCGACGTCTCCCGCTTCAAAGCGCGGTTCGTCGCCAAGGGGTGCAGTCAACGCGCTGGACTGGACTACACGGAGACCTTCTCCCCGGTCATCCGCATGGCCAGCCTGCGTCTCTTCCTCACCATCGCAGCCGCCCGCGACCTTGAACTCCGCCAGCTTGACATCGACACAGGCGTTTCTATACGCCCCCATCCGGGAGGATGTGTACATTTGCCAACCCCTCGGTTTCACCGATGGCACGTCCAAGGTTTGCCACCTCAAGCGTTGCCTCTACGGCCTTAAGCAGTCCCCCCCGCGAGTTCAACATGCTACTTCGTGCGTGGCTCGTCGACCATGGATGGGCAGCAATGCGTCTCCGATCCATGCATCTACATCTTTCGCATCGGCCACGTCTTCGCCATGATCGCCCTGTACGTCGATGACATTCCTGCGGCCTGCAATGATGCCACCTGGCTCGCCTCGTTCAAAGCCCAACTCGGAGCACGGTTCAAGATCAAGGACCTCGGTGACCTCTCCCAACTCCTCGGCATGCACATTACCCGCGATCGCTCCAAGCGCACAATCTCGCTGGACCAGTCCAAGTACCTGCGCGACATCCTCACCAAGTACGGCATGTCCGACTCTAAGCCGTCGTCCCTTCAGATGGACCCGGGCTTCCTCGCCGGCCTTGCACACTTGAACTCGCCCTCTCTCGCAGGAGTGGCCAAGGACGTCTACCCTAGCCTCATGGGCCAGCCTCTAGTACGCCGCCGTTTGTACACGCCCCGATGTCTCCACGGCGTTGAGTATCCTGGGGTCTGCCCAGGCCTCGCCCACCGAGGCACACTTGCAGGCTCTGAAAAAGGTCCTCCGCTACCTCCATGGCACCATCGACATGCGCCTGACGTTGGGGGGGGGGGGGGGGCTGGACCACAGCCTCTAACTCACAGGCTTTGCCGACGCTGATTGGGCCAACGACATCGGCACCCGCAAGTCTCGCTCCGGCTATCTCTTCACCCTCGGACGCGGGCCAGTCAGTTACAAGTCCAAACAACAGACTTGTGTGGCTCAATCCACGTGTGAAGCCGAGTACTACTCTGCGGCCGACGCCACCAAGGAGGGACTCCACCTCCGACAACTCCTGGGGGAAATCTTCAACTCCCCCATCACCGAAACCACCACCATCTGGGAGGACAACCAAAGCGCCATTGCATACTCCCAGAATGCCTTGGTCAGCGAGAAGACTAAGCACATCGGTCTGAAGTGGCACTTCCTCAAAGACCACATGACGCAACAGAGGAGCCCCATCTTCCACAGTTGAGGTAACTCAAACTGATAATATGCTATGTTCATAAAAGGAAACCCAACCTTCACCGATAACTGCCGACCTATCGCACTCATGAACATCTTGCTTAAGCCTTTGCGTGGCACGAGGACTATACGAGAGCACATTCGTGTCAACAATATGGAAGGTGCGGTTCCTCTTGGGCCTTCACACTCCGACATATCAAGATTAGACTCACCGGGTGCCGAACCCGCGACCGGTTCCGTATAAGGCGTTAGCTTTACCGACGCATCAGAAAATATTGAATGTCGTTTAGTGACCTTCTTGCCACTATGTTCTAGTTCACGAGAGAGAAAGAGAGAGAAAGAGAGAGAGAGAGAGAGAGAGAGATAAAGAGAGAGAGAGAGAGAGAGAGAGAGAGAGAGAGAGAGAGAGAGAGAGAGAGGGAGAGAGAGAGGGAGGAGAGAGAGAGTAAGAGAGAGAGAGAGAGAGGAGAGAGAGAGAGAGAGAGAGAGAGAGAGAGAGAGAGAGAGAGGAGAGAGAGAGAGAGAGAGAGAGAGAGAGAGAGAGAGAGAGAGAGAGAGAGAGAGAGAGAGAGAGAGAGAGAGAGAGAGAGGGAAGGAGGGAGGGAGGGAGGGAGGGAGGGAGGAAAAGGGCGAGAAGAATGGAGGTGGGAGGGGGAGAGGGGGGAGCATGTGGGTGTGATGTGGGGGGTGCGGGTAGGCGGGGGGAAGAAAAAGATTTGATGGGTTTGTTACCAAAATCTGCCGTGATGGTCTCCCATCGTGTTAAACCATGCAAACACAGTTAGTGTGGAAGATAACGTACGCAAACGTAGTTACATTCACAGTCCCGCAAACGGAGCAGTTACGGCGACAACCAGCGTACATGCGTGGTGTCGGGACAACAGAAGTGAGAGAGCTGTAGCCTAGCGACAACTCTGTACCGAGTCAAACAGTTTCTCGGTATGTCCGATCTAGACATGTACTAATCATATCTAGAATAGCTTACAGTAGCTATCTGCAAGTAATACGTATACGGTATTACTTACAACACTCCCCCTGAAGGTAGCTACGGGATGAAGCGTTGCATTGGGTCTTGTCCTCCAAGGATCGCACTTCGGTGTCTTGCTAGTGCAGGTCCTGGGAGGGGTTTGGTGAGCATGTCAGCCACCATCTGGTCAGTGGGGAGGTACCTCAACTTGATGGTTCCCTGTTCCACGTGGTCTTTGAGGAAGTGCCACTTCAGACCGATGTGCTTAGTCTTCTCGCTGACCAAGGCATTCTGGGAGTATGCAATGGCGCTTTGGTTGTCCTCCCAGATGGTGGTGGTTTCGGTGATGGGGGAGTTGAAGATTTCCCCCAGGAGTTGTCGGAGGTGGAGTCCCTCCTTGGTGGCGTCGGCCGCAGAGTAGTACTCGGCTTCACACGTGGATTGAGCCACACAAGTCTGTTGTTTGGACTTGTAACTGACTGGCCCGCGTCCGAGGGTGAAGAGATAGCCGGAGCGAGACTTGCGGGTGCCGATGTCGTTGGCCCAATCAGCGTCGGCAAAGCCTGTGAGTTAGAGGCTGTGGTCCAGCCCCCCCCCCCCCCCCCAACGTCAGGCGCATGTCGATGGTGCCATGGAGGTAGCGGAGGACCTTTTTCAGAGCCTGCAAGTGTGCCTCGGTGGGCGAGGCCTGGGCAGACCCCAGGATACTCAACGCCGTGGAGACATCGGGGCGTGTACAAACGGCGGCGTACTAGAGGCTGCCCATGAGGCTAGGGTAGACGTCCTTGGCCACTCCTGCGAGAGAGGGCGAGTTCAAGTGTGCAAGGCCGGCGAGGAAGCCCGGGTCCATCTGAAGGGACGACGGCTTAGAGTCGGACATGCCGTACTTGGTGAGGATGTCGCGCAGGTACTTGGACTGGTCCAGCGAGATTGTGCGCTTGGAGCGATCGCGGGTAATGTGCATGCCGAGGAGTTGGGAGAGGTCACCGAGGTCCTTGATCTTGAACCGTGCTCCGAGTTGGGCTTTGAACGAGGCGAGCCAGGTGGCATCATTGCAGGCCGCAGGAATGTCATCGACGTACAGGGCGATCATGGCGAAGACGTGGCCGATGCGAAAGATGTAGATGCATGGATCGGAGACGCATTGCTGCCATCCATGGTCGACGAGCCACGCACGAAGTAGCATGTTGAACTCGCGGGGGGACTGCTTAAGGCCGTAGAGGCAACGCTTGAGGTGGCAAACCTTGGACGTGCCATCGGTGAAACCGAGGGGTTGGCAAATGTACACATCCTCCCGGATGGGGGCGTATAGAAACGCTGTGTCGATGTCAAGCTGGCGGAGTTCAAGGTCGCGGGCGGCTGCGATGGTGAGGAAGAGACGCAGGCTGGCCATGCGGATGACCGGGGAGAAGGTCTCCGTGTAGTCCAGTCCAGCGCGTTGACTGCACCCCTTGGCGACGAACCGCGCTTTGAAGCGGGAGACGTCGCCGGCTGTATCCGACTTGACTTTGAAGATCCACATGTTGTTAACGACCATGCGGCCGGGGGGGAGGTCCACAAGGTCCCACGTGCCGTTGCTGATGAGGGAGGAATACTCCTGTTGCATAGCGGCTTGCCATTGGGGGGCTTGGGCGCTGTCCAGTGCAACCCGGTAGGATTTGGGTTCCACACACTCTCGGGCGGAGAGGAGTGCGATGGCAGTAGGGGACGCGCCGGCAGGTGTGTGTGGGGGACCAGTGACAAGGTCGGGGACGTGAGGGTGCTCAAAGATGTCCTCTTGAGCTTGGCCTTGCTCAGGATCACAACACGCCGTTACGAGGGTTGGTGGGTAGTCGGACAAGTGGGCAACCATATCGCCGTAGCGAATGGGGTGGGAGCGGAGCCGAGCATGGCGAGAGGCTGCCGGGGGGGTAAGGTGTGTGGGTGATGTGAGGTCGATGGGGCGGGACATGGGTGAGTCTGCGGGTACGTCGTCCGAAGAGTCGGTGATGGTCGAGTCGACGGAGGGTTGAGTGTCGAAGCGTGGGGTGTCTTCCTGAAAGACAACATGTACGGAGGTGGTGATACGACGCGTTTCCGGATTGTAGACACGATACCCGGGTGCGTCAGGGGAATAGCCCACCATGACGCCGCGAAATGCTTTTTCACTGAGTTTCCGACGTTGTTTGTCGGGGACCTTGGCGAAAACGGCGCAGCCGAAGACGCGGAACTTGGATGCGTTGGGCACCGACGACGTAAGGAGTGTGAGGGGGACGCCCCCATTAGGTCCGACCGAGCGACTGTACGTGCGGTTGCGAAGGTACACAACAGTGCTGACAGCACACGACCACATGGAGTTTGGAACGGCCATGTTGTGGAGCATCGCCGATGCATTGTCCCGGATAGTGCGCCAGGGACGTTCGGCCTTGCCGAGCATGTGGTGGGCGTATGGGGCAGAGAACTGCACCCCGACGCCGAGGTGTGCGCACATTCGTCGAGTGACAGCAGCTTCAAACACAGAGTTTGAGTCAAACTTGAGGACCGGTGCGAACGCGCCCGTCCGGGAGTGATGGCGGGCATGCAGGTGTTTGATGTTCAAAAGGATGGTTTCCAATTCCGAACATGCGTCGTCTTTAGACTTAAGGAACCGCACCCACATGTAGTTGGTGTGGTGGTCGATGACGAGCAAGCAGTAACGGAGTCCATGTGGGGAGGGGACATTGACCGGGCCCCAAAGGTCGGCGGACAGGTTGAGGAGGGGGTGGGATGGCTTCGCGCAAGCGGCTGTGTTGCGTGGTGCAGCTGTGGCTTTGTGAAGTAAGCAAGAGTCGCAAGAAACGTTGGTTACAGCGCTAGTTAACACAGGGCTAGTCGGAACACCGTGAGTATGCTGGGCCTGAAGGCTTTGCATGTTGAGGTGGCCATATCGACGGTGCCATAGGACGGGATCACACTGGGCAGTAAGGGCAACTTGAGGGGAGGGGTCAAGTGCCGCCGGTGCGGATGGGCTTGAAGGGAGGTTTGGCTGGTGGGGAAGGAAGTAGAGACCGTTTCCGGACGGTTCTAGCACACCCATGCCTATGGGTACCAAAAGTAAACCAGTGTCAGAGTCGGAAGGGAATATGAATTCACAGCCGCTGTGAGTTTGCATCCAGCTGACACTAAGTAGTCTGCCGATACGCTGTGCGGAGCGAGATGATAGGTAAGGGGTGTAGAGTGCATACACAGTGCGGTGAATGAGCTGGCCAGAGGCAAGTCTGACAGAAATCCGCACGGAGCCACTGCCCTTAACGTCAACGCCGACACCGCCCACGCGAGAGGGAGCGGAGGGGGGCGTGAATTTCACGAAGTCATCTCGGAACGCAGTGAGGTTAATCGAGCAGGCGGAATCAACGACCCAAAACTTTGACAGGTTACGACCCGGGGCGAGGGAAGAGGAGAATGCCACAAAGCTGAATGGGAAACTCACCTCGTCGTCAGCGTAGTCATCAGCGCAGTCCTCGAGGGTGGGTAGGCAGTATGTGTCATCGGCGGGGGCGTCGTCGGCAGGGACGTCGCTCAGCAGCGCAGCGTGAGCAAAGGGGGTACTGTCGGCGGCGCCGTACTTTTGGACTGTCAGCCTACGCTTGGCGAGATTCCACTTAAGGATAGCGTCATCTGTGGCAGTGCAGGCGGACATGAGATGGTTGAGGCTGCCACAAACGCCACACTTGTTGGGTCGATGGCCGCGAGGGTGACGGTGTGGTGGGCCTCGACCGCTGTGCGAGCCGCGGCCCGCAGCAACGAACGCGGAGATGGGAGGGGGTGATATGTCCGGAGCGGGTGTGTCCGGAGCAGTGTCGTCGTCCATGTTGTGCGCAAGGTGTAGAATGCTAGCCATCACTTCATCAACCGACATGATGTAGTCCGTGTCAAAGGCGTTGATGACGCATTGCTTCGCCTGACCGTGTGGGCCGCTGATGGAGATACCGCGCAGCATGAGGAGACCGAGGTGGTGGGGGTGGATGGCAACAGAGCCATCAACCAATTGGCACGTGTCGTTGTAGTCGTCAAAGGTCTGGCGCATGTAGTGGACATAGTCACTGAGTGACTGACCAGGGCGCTGTCTGACCGTCAGGTTGTCCAGGAGGGACAAGGAGCGAGCAAAAGACCGACAGTCGAGGCGTTCACAAAGGATGTCCCACGCGGCAGCGGCGCAGTCAGGGCGGGCTGGAGAAACGCATTTCATCGCTTGGTCAGCGCGCTTATTCGCGCTGGCTGCATGGAGTAGCAGCGTGTAGGCGTAGTGTTGCGCTTGTTCGTCGAGCCAAACGCCGGAGTCGCGGATAGCCAGTTGTGGAATGAGGTATGCGGCCTTGATGGAGAGGAAATTAAGGAAGGTCCTCTTCCATTGCTTAAAGTCCGTGGTTGGGCACATGACGGGGACCGACATCTTCATGGACCGGTTGAGGGCGTCCTTGTCGAAGCCGGGGGCTTCGTGTGCCGCCCGGTTGATGACCACCGGGTCAATAGTGGGGCGACGACGACCACGGGTGGCGGGGTCGCCATATTGGACTCGTGGAGAGTGCCGTCCATGAAAGGGAGGAGGTGGGCCACCGGGAAAGGGAGAGCGGCCGGCCATGGGACGCGGCGGGCCGTACGAGTGCGGGTGGTCACGGTAGGGGGGGACGAGGTGAGAGGGCACCTCCGTGATATGAGGGCCGGGGTGTTGAAGGGAATATCCGGCGGGGGGGGAGGGGGGAGGTGGTGGGAGGTGCTCAACCCGGATGGCGTGACGCGAGGGG
The DNA here is from genome assembly GCA_026401115.1 of Tetraselmis chui. NCBI lineage: Eukaryota > Viridiplantae > Chlorophyta > Chlorodendrophyceae > Chlorodendrales > Chlorodendraceae > Tetraselmis > Tetraselmis chui. The sequence goes on along the minus strand of JAPMLY010002948.1, from coordinate 22,032 downwards.
TCGTGGTGCGCGTCGGCACGTGAGGGCTCGCGGGGCGCATCGTGACGGCGTTGTGCGACTGGGGTGTCGCCAGAAGGAGTTGCAGGCGTAGCAGCAGCAAAGAATGTTTCTGCGTCCGGGGGTGCGTAACCAGGGTGGGAATGATCAAGAAGGTGAAGGGGGTGGCCGTCGTGGCTGTCCCGGACGGGCTCGATGGGGGCATCGTGGCGGCGCTGAGCTACGGGGGGGTGCGGATTAGCACCCGCAGCAGCAACAACACCCTCGGCCGACTGCGGGTCGAGGCGAGCTGTTAAGTGCGCCACTTGCGCAACGAGCAGTGCGAGAGTGTCCGGGGGTGATCGACAGTGCTCTGCTGAGAGCCTGGGTCAGGGGAATCAACAGGTGCAACATGCGGGTTTTTCTGCGCCATTTCGACAGAGGGCAAAAAAGAAAGAGCTGGATTAAAAACAGGCAGCGGTAAAAACCGCTAGCCGGACTCGTGCCTAACAGCGGTATGCAAAGAGACGGCCTGATGCCCGCCGACCCCTCGGCCTGTAGCCCCGGGGTGTCTCAGAGCACCTTCTCTATATCCTCCACCTAGTGTGGGGCACAAGTCGAGGCCAAGGCCAGGACAGTTGGAGCGCTGCGCTGATGGCCGAGTCGCTAAGCTAATATGAAAATAAAAAAGGTAAGCTACGGCTAGCGTGCAACCTGTGGATGCGTATTCACCCGACAGTGCACCTCCCCGTTCTCCAGCTTGGACCTGTGTGCACCCTGTCCACACACGACGAGTGCGTCGGTGTGGGTGGCTGGCTATCTCCGGCGGGTGGCTGACTTAAGAGGGTGGTGGCGGGGTTTAAAATCGCAGTTTTATACTGGCGATACCGCCGACTATAAGTTAAAAGTACTAGGAGTCTAAAGAAACTTGCCTTCTGCGGGAGAGCTGTCGATCGCAGCTCGCCGAACCAGGTTGTCGCGCGTGAGTGACGTGAGGCGGGGGCCCATAACCTGTTAAACCATGCAAACACAATTAGTGTGGAAGATAACGTACGCAAAAGTAGTTACAGTCACAGTCCCGCAAACGGAAAAGTTACGGCGACAACCAGCCTACATGCGTGGTGTCGGGACAACATAAGTGAGAGAGTCAAACAGTTTATCGGTATGTCCGATCTAGACATGTACTAATCATATCCAGAATAGCTTACAATAGCTATCTGCAACTAATACGTATACGGTATTACTTACAACACATCGGCCTCCGTTATGGCGTTCCAAGAGGGAGAGGAGGAATTGTATAGCGCGATATTGTGGCGGTCTTGTCTAAGGCTCGACAGAAAGGGCACTTACCGGCCATGTGGCCGTTGCTAGTGAATTGACAGCACATGGGGCAGCGCAAGGTTGGATTATGTGAGCGGAGGCGGGTGTTGTGTACTCCCCATATGAACTCTTGTTTGTGTGTGAACTAGAGATGGGTTAGTGTGGTGTGTTTTCTGTGGAGGGTACGAGTGTGACGAGTACAGTCATGCAAAAGTACATTGCAAGACATTATACATGTACTCGTTACTAAATCCAATTCATGCTTTTCCATCGGATGGACGTACATCGTGGGTACGTCGCTACTGCAATATTCATAAGGGTTCTAATGCATATTGTACGACCAATACCTCTTGGTACGTAAAAGTACGCAAAAGTAAATCTAACTAGCCAGATGACGCGCTTAAGCGAGTTCTTCAATGCAGAACATGCCGCGTCGTGATTCTCCATGCTAGTCGAGCCGCGTCTCTAGACAGTTGACGACGGTTGGAAAGCTCTAACGTAAGCCTGACACGTAAGCGAGATAAGCAGGCGTAAGCTAACTAGGCAGAAACCTATTTACGCTCAATGCAGTAGAGGGAGGTGACAGAACCATTTAACAATTCCTTTGTTCACTTACAACATATACCGCTAAAGTACAAGTAGTGAAACATCTTCTCACCATCCCTCATCAGCATTGACTCTGACATCAAATAGCGACAAAACTGAACAGATTAGAACTGATTTGTGCTAGCGTTTAGCTTCAAAAAGCTAATCGCCACACTGGTTTCGGAGCTCTCTGGTCGATACACGTTTTCGCTACCGTTTGCTTTACTCGACGTTGCTTGATTGACTCGGAATGGCTTATGTTGGACCTAGACGTTACGTGGTGGTCGTACTTCATGTCGGAGGGACTAACTTGTCTGACGTTAAGCTCGTTTTACAACGTGAGCCTCGTACCGGTAAAACGTGGTTCCCGGCTGGCTCGGTCACACCTAACGAAGAGCCTGTCGATGCTGCCGTTCGTGAGTTGCGAGAGGAAACTGGCCTCATCTTGACTCCGGATGATTTGACGTTGTTAAATGACCCACCTGTTCGAGTCGCGTTACCTGTCGGACAACAATAACTCGTTTACATTTACTCGGCATTTGTTCTTGTTCCGTACGTCATGACCCATTTGCGTACTCCTGCTCAGCTCGAGCATGTTGTTACAACTCAATCGACTATTAATCCGGATGGTTCTTACGTCTTCCCGGAAACACTTGATGTCAATGGTCTGAATCTTACGCCCGCCAAAACGGGGTTACTTCATGCTATGAAGTATAAGAGCACTTTCCGAGTTACTTCACTTTCCGTCGTGCGGTCTATACGTCTCATGCACTCTTCCATGACGACACGACTATCCCGAGACAGTGTTTCATGTACCCCCGGTTAATTATGGCCCTGTCTAGCTTCTCATTCGTGGTTATATTAATAAGCTTTGTGGTGAAACACCGACTGATTTACGAGTGGGTAAACCTATGCCTAGGCGAAACTTTGCTAGCTTACTTGTGACCGTGACGGAGACTCAACGCAAGGCCGCGATTAACTCCCCACTTCAGTCAGGTGACAATGCTCGTAACTTGGAGGATTGGCTAGAAGCGCAACCTCAGCGCTTTATTTTGCTTGGCATTACGGCTGATTTGTACGACTCAATTATTTGGGTTACTTCACAGTTTTCTAGACACCTGAATGGCTGGTGGTTGAACCGGAAAGTGCAAGCCGCTATCCCATCTACATTTGACCTGCTTGTCGCGGAACTGAGGAAGACTAATTTTCTCCCTAACATCCAAGATGAAGCGATTAATGCGTTGCTTAACCTTACGCAAGGCAACATGAGTTACGCTCTCTACACCAAGCAGTTCAACGACTACTTACGTCGGTCATGTCAGAATTTTACGGCGGATGTTCAGTGTGTGCGCTTTATCAATGGACGGGCTAACTTCGAGCTGAAGACTCAAGCTAAATCACACCGATCACAGAAAGGCTACAATCTTACACTAGTGGAGCTGCAAAATTTTCTCAACGATATCGTAACAAATTCACCAGAACTTGGCGGAATACGGTCTACCGCTAGTCCATCTACAACACCTAGAAGTGGACAACCCACTCGGAAGCGCAACTTTGACGACCCGCTAGTGGGAGCCTCTAAGATATGGAAGCGCAATGATGGTGGCCGTGGTCGAGGACGTGGACGTGGAGGCAATCAAGGTGGAGGTCGAGGCCAACCTTCTCCAAATTCTGGCCGCGTTGATTTTAGCGCGATAGCAAATGCGTTCACTCCTGAGGAGCGCAAGAGACATATCGAGGAGGGACTTTGTTTCAAGTGTCACAAGAAGGGACGCCAACTATTTCAGTGCCCCGAACTGAAGGGCAAAGCAGCAATGGGAGCCCTGCAGTCCAAGAAGCAATGATGGTGGCAAGGCTGTTCTACCAGCGAAGTGGAGCAGCCGGCTACATCTAATGTTCGTCTTGAGATACTGTTAGCGACAGAGGTCGTCGACTCCCGTTCGACAACTCCATCGACTACACTCACGACACCTGCAACTTTAGTCGCAGGTCGTCGACATCAAACAAAGCAAAGACATAGTCGTAAACATGTTATCAGACGTTCGATTGATTGGAAACTGGTTGACTCTGCTTTTGAGCGTTTACATGCACGATTCAACTTCACACTCGAAGGATGTGCGGATGATGAGGGTTTAAACTCGCATGGTGACTTACCTCACTGTTCGCCGAGTGACTCGATTATTGAGAGGGACTTGTCAGGAGAACGGGTGTTCATTAATCCACAATGGGAGATGGCTGACCAGATTGGACAGCATTTTGAGAATTGTCGTCGGACAGCTCCAACATCTACGATGGCTGTGTTTGTTCTACCAAAATGGGCAAAGTTCAACTAGCTCATTAAACATTGAAACTCTACCATGAATTCCCAGCTCGGACACAACTTTTTACTCGCCAGCCACTGGAGAACCCCACGCTACAAGAAGTGGTTGCTCGAGCCCCTTGTACAATTGTGGTTAGTCGACGCCGATTGTGCTTTTTACGAGCCGGCTTCACTTACACCACCTGCTCAACCCATCTCGGTACATGTACCTCCTCTCAGCATGGAAGAGTCCATCGCTACGCTACAACAATTTTCTACGCCAGCTACAACACTACTAACTGACCTCACGGAAGCTCGACCGTTAGTTCGCACTGAGTTATCCCTAAAAACTCTTGATGGCGGACAATAAATTTCTGGCTTGGTGGATTGTGCTGTGACTCTTGACTTCATTTCAGAGGACTTCGTACGACGCTTTGCTTTACAAGCTCGGAAGTCTTTAACAAAGACCCTTGTTCGACTTGCCAACGGACAACGTGTGACTTCTTCGACATTCTGTGATGTGACTTTTGAGCTGGCCAGACACGAATTTAAACGGACTTTTACGTCTTACGTGATTTACGTGCTGCTTATTTAATCATGAGTTTACCATGGCTTGATGACGAACATGCCTCTCTACTGTTTGGTTCCACAAGGGTTTTTACTCTAATGGATGGCACAGCAGTTGAAACTACGCTCGAGGAACGACGTCTTGAGTGTCTACTAATGTCGTCTACTCAAGTTCAGAAACTCGTGCGCAAGACGCGCCGCAGCAGGGGACGTAATGCTGAATTTTACGTCATTGAACTTACTCCAGCCGCTGATCAACCAACTGACTTTCACATTGGAGAGGAGCTAACAGCATAACAATAACTTGAACTCTTCCGGACGTTACTCTAAATGACTGCCCGGAGGTACTGCAACCTGTCAACTCTCCGTCTGTAAGCCGACACTGGGATCATCCCATTGACAAACTGGCCCGATGCGACGTCAACGGCTCAACAGATTGCCACCTGCAGAGCGCGTTGAGCTAAACCGACAGCTCAAAAACGCCATGGACGCTCGTCTGATCCATCCCAGCTACAGTGAGTTCGGCTCGCTAATTCTTTTTGTGCGTAAAGCTTATGGCTCGCTACGTCTGTGCATTGACTACCGTGGCCTTAATGAGGTTACGCGTACATATGCTTACCAACTTCCGCGTGTGGACGACACGCTCGATGAGCTAAGGACGCCAACTTTTAAACACACCTTGACCTCGCCCCCTGGCTTCTGCCAAGTTTGTGTGCGTGACTCAGACATTCACAAGACGGCGTTTCACACCCCTCATGGTTTAATGGAATGGATCGCTATGCCGTTTGGATTGTGTAATGCACCAACTATATTTCAGCGGATGATGAATGACATACTTCGCGACTTTTACATACGTTCGTAACTGTCTACCTCGATGACGTTTGTATCTACAATCGAAATCTAGAGGAACACCTGGAACACCAGCGTCTTGTTTTACAACGATTCAAGGAGGAAGGCTTGAAGTTACGCCTTAAGAAATGCTTCGTCTTCGGCCTTCAAGAGATGGAATATCTGGGCTATACTATGTCTGCTGGTAAAATTTTGGTTTTCACAAAGAAAGTTGAGGCCGTTGCAGACTGGCCAATGCCCACGACGCAGAAGGAGGCTCGCAGTTTGGTACCTTTCTGCAACTTCTATGCCAGATTTATTCATCATTTCAGCGACCTTACGGCTCCATTGACGGACTAATTGCGGAAGTCCCAGCCACAGAAGGTTACGTTGACGCCTGCCTGTTTGGAAGCCTTTGAGACTCTCAAGTTACGGCTCATTTCCGCGCCATGCCTGATCCTTCCGGAGGTCAGCTCGGACGCGACGTTCACCGTGGCTACATATGCTTCAACAGTGGGGATTGCAGCAGTTCCGTTGCAAGACCAAGGAGGAGGTCTTCAACGAGTCTCTTACTGGGCGCGTAAGCTAAATCTAGCTGAGCGTGGTAACACTTACTCTGCGTACGACTTAGAAGCTTTGGCCGTATGCGAAGCTGTCAAGCATTGGAGGTGCTATCTTGAAGGATGCTCTAAGTTCCTTGTCGCAACAGACCACGACATATTGCGGCATCTGCTCAGACAACCGAACAACATGATGAACAAGCGGCAAGCAAGATACCTGCGGGATTTGCAGCCGTTTTTGGGCTCGATGACACTTGCATATCGCAAGGGAGCTATGAACGAAGCTGATCCGTTAAGCCGGCGTCGAGACTTCGTACCTCATGCCACAGTTCCATTATTTTGGGTTCGCGAGGTTCCGTAAGATCGAGAATTACGACGGAAGTCCCAGCTGCTGTTTGAAGACGCGCAGTTAACTTTATTGAATGTTAACGCGTTGCAAGTGAGCCTTGAGCTCGTTGATCTCATTCGCGAGGGGTACTCCCAAGACGACTTGTTTTATGGGGACGAGGGTGAGTGGGCGAAAGGCAGCCGGATAGAAGCCAAAGATGGATATTTTTGGCGTCTTAATCGCCTCTGTATTCCACGGAACTCTGAGCTCCGACTGAGATTGATCACAGAGTTGCACATAAGTTCGTCAGCTAGTCACCGAGGAGTTGCTAGCACACTTGCTAAAGCACTCGACAGATTCTTGTGTAAGCGACTTCGCCAAGACGTGAAATATTTTTGTGAGCGCTGCGTCGTATGTCGACGAGCAAAGATTCGACCGCATATGGCTGCGACTCTTTACCCATTGCCAGTTCCACCCAAACCGTGGCACACATTTGGTCTTGACTACTTGACACACTTACCTGAGAGCAAAGGCTTTAACTGTGTGCTAATTGTAGTAGACCATCTAACTCGAATGGCCCATTTTCTGCCGTGTATAGAGACTGTTGTCGCCGAAGAAACTAGAACTTTGTTTTTACAGGGAATCTACCGTTTACATGGACTACCCCGTGTGTTGATCAGTGACCGCGACCCGAAATTCGTCAAAGGCTTCTGGCAGACACTTTGGCGACGCCTCGCAACGCGCTTGAACATGTCTTCCAATCGACATCCAAAGACGGACGGACTGACATAGCGAGTGAACAACACATTTCAGCAGCTTCTTCGTTGCTTCTTCGTTGCTATGATGGCTCTGATTGGACGACTCTACTACCACAAGTGGAATTTGCGTGCAACGCCTCTCATGCCCTTGGAATTGAACACACCCCGTTTGAGGCTAATTTTGGATTCTCTCGTGAAGAGCCTCTATACCTACTGTTTAGCATGCGACCGTCGTCAATTCCGGTTTCGCAAGACGCAACATAGCGGTTAAGATTGTTACATGAAATACACACCCCGGTACTCTCTTTGTTTTAGCTACACGAGATGCAAGCGCGCACATTACTGTCTATAGCGCCACACTTCACCAGAGGAGACAAGGTGTCAGTCGTCACAACAAACCTTTTTCTGCGCGGACAACCGAACCGGAAACTCATAGACAGACAACTTGGACCTTTTACATTGGAGGAGCAAATTGGGAAACACATTTACATATTGAAACTTCTGGCGACAATACACTTACACCCTGTGTTCCATGTGAACAATTTACGACCCTGCTCTACCGTTCCACTACGACCAGCTGTTCCGGTAACAGTTCTTGGAGACGACGAGGAGTTTGACGTTTCGTACATCTCTGCTATGTGCATTAAGTCCTTCCTTTGACGACGAGGCAAATATCTGCTCTTCATGACGCACTTCATTGATGACGACATCCCACCTATATGGCACCGTCTAAATGAGGTGCATCGAACTACAACGTTACAAGATTTCTTGGAGACGCCCCAATGGCACAAGTTTGCCAAGACTCAAGCGTACATCGACTTCATGCACGCTCACCCAACGCGCATTCTTGAGTCCTAGTAACTGCTTTAGTAAAGGAGCTTTAACCACGGAGGACTGCCTCGCGGCGGCCTCACAGATCTGTCAAGAGGGGGAGGGTACGAGTGTGACAAGCACAGTCCTGCAACATTACATTGCAATACATTGTACATGTACTCGGTACTAAATCCAATTCGTGCTTTTCCATCGGATGGACGTACAACGTGGGTACGTCGCTACTGCAATATTCACAATCAAGGGTACTGATGCATATTGTACGACCAATACCTCATGGTACATAAAAGTACGCAAAAGTAAATCTAACTAGCCAGATGACGCGCCTAAGCGAGATCTTCAATGCAAAACATGCCGCGTCGTGATTCTCCATGCTAGTCGAGCCGTGTCTCTAGACAGTTGACGACGGTTGGAAAGCTCTAACGCCTGACACGTAAGCGAGAAAAGCATGCGTAAGCTAGCTAGGCAGAAACCTACTTAAGCCAAGTGCAGTAGAGGTAGGTGACAGAACCATTTCACAATTCCTTTGTTCACTTTCAACATATACTGCTAAAGTACAAGCAGTGAAACATCTTCTCACCATCCCTCATTAGCATTGACTTTCACATAAAGTAGCGATAGAACTGAACAGATAAGAGATGATTTGTGCTAGCGTTTAGCTTCTTAAGGTTAGCCGCCACATTGAAGTTTGTTCTGTCCGCCACGGCGCGGGCGAGGAGTGCGTCATGCTTTGTGGTGTGGGGGAGGGGAGTATGGGTGTGTTTGGTGCCATGATTATGCGCGTCGATTCTAAGGCTAGTGTTCTTGTAGGGCGTGGATTCTCCTTGTGTTTGGAGTATGAGTATGTATGGCCACGTCCATGTGCGTGTGGTGGTAGCGGAGGGAGGAGATGTTGGGCAGGCCGGTGTGGGGGAAACGCACGAAATCACGTATGTAGACTTACCACCGATATGCGCACAACCCAAGGGCAAGCCGCTTTCGGCCACAATGTTCAAGCGATCATAACTTACTCATATATGGTCAAACCTTTTTATAACATGTGTCGTTGAACGCGTATTTTCAATACGGGTCGAACGCACCTACTCCGGAGTTCAAACTCTCACAAATGGATTTGTTATAAATTATTTGAATTTGCAAATTATTCCGGCACAGCTGAGCCGCAGTGCCAAGCAACACCCATCGAAATCGGCTCACCTCCTGAGACGATTTGTGCGGGTTTTTTCGATATATGTTTGCCAATTCTCTATTCCTATTGACCTCCGAGCCTAATTCCCGACGCGTGCCACGCGTGGGGCGGGTGTGGTTGGCACAAGCACATACCCAAGCATTCCAAACACCACCGTCAACGTGATGCGTCCTTAACGGCTAAGTTGGACTTCGCCCCTCCCCTTAAGCCAATCGCCCTCGCATGTTTACAACGTGCAGTGTTTATCCAAACCTGCGTCATGTGCGTTTTTGCTCGCTTGCTTTCCAAAAATTCACCCGTGCCAACGGCGTGAGCTTCCGTGCTCTATTCACACACCCGCAAACCAAACCTCGCGCATTGGACACGGCACCCACGCCTCCAAAAAGCCCCCTAAATTACGGTTATGTGGAACACGGAGAAGTATGCAGCTTGGTATGAGCGCTTGAGCAATGCCCAAGCGCGGCGCTCGGAATGACGTGTGTAGTTCAAACAATTTCCCGGGAGTTCATGGGCTCAATTCGACAAACTCCACCGACAACACCCGCTTTAAGCTGAGGTCTAACCACCCCGGATGGCGGCTTAGTGCTTGCTTCTCGGCTCTCCTACAATTGGGTGGTACTCGGGTATAGTCGTGCTTGGCGTGGTGAGAGGGGAGCATGTTCTTGACTAGCTTATGCTTAACATAATGCATGTCCGGACTTTTGTGGAGGAGTGTAGATATGTGTACCTGGTCGTAGAGCACAAGTGTCCTAAATGGATGAGCAATTGATGGTCGCTAGAGAGCATCCGGTTCAATTTCCTAGTATTGTTGTAAATCATTTTCATTTATATATTTCAAAGCCCTCCGTACCGATGCTTCCAGATAGCTCATGGTCGCGCGGATCGCATTTGCCGGATTCACCCCGCCTAGCCCCCAACCGTGCCATGCGCGTGGCACGGCTTATAGGGTTACCCGCGCCCACCACGAGTAGGTGGGGGTGAGTGCCGACGGGCCTGCAAGCGCACCGCCCTCCGGGGCCGCCACCGCTGCGCCGCCGGCAGGCCATGGAATGGAAATACTTCGAAAACCACAACCTCTCCAACACCGCACAACTCATTGATTCACAACAAATACACCCCCCTCGCAAACGCCCTCCGCCACTAGTGACCCGGTACCGAAATAGACATCGTCCCATCGTCATGAGCCGCACCGTCACCCTTCATACATCCACGATTGCCATCCTTACATCGCTACTCACCACTCGCATCCTCTCCTTATTCCATCTACCCTTAGTCCAATGGTTGCATCACCTTTTACTCATATACGGTATTAAAACACGCAAGACATCTCACCAAACCTCACGACCGCACGCACTCACCTAATCCAACTAGGACGCTGCCAACATGCCTCACCGCATCTTCCCAAGGGGGGGGGGGGGGGGAGTAAAAACCCCAATGAACTCCGGAGAGGTTGGACTCAGGTGATTAACGGTATAGTCCCAACTTGTAAGTTTCCTTGATGGCATAGTTGAGAGGGCCTAGAGGCGGCAGCCGGTTGGTAACCGGTACATGTCGTAAACAATTTCAAATTAACCATTATTAAACCCCAATATTTTACCAATGAAAGACTTTAGCGAATCGGAGTACATATTATGCCATATAGTATTAGGGCGAAGGTCGGGTTAAGCTATAGAACCGGGGATGTGGTGACTAGCCATCCGAAGAAAGCCCGGCTGCCGGTGTTGCCGGGCGGCTGGGTCAAGGTATTTGCCGGTGACGACGTCGGTGGTCTTCGACCAACCGCCAATGAAGCGAATTTTAGTGAGGGATGCGCCGAAGACCAACTGCCCATGAAGCGAATCTTGGTGAGGGTTGTGCCGATGCATGAGGCGGCAGACGCCGCGCCCTTCCGTAGTCTATGCGTTGTCCACTTGAATAGTTGGGGGGAGGGTGTGATGGGGGATTAGGTAGTAGAAACAAAGCAAGGCATATGATAATCAATGCCACCACAAGACAACTTCATGTCAAGCAATCACACTTCGACATTCACCCCAAAAAGATATCACACTTCGTATTTCAATGCTAGTGCGGTGTGGTTGACTGACTGCACAACACTCATGGCAGGCACTCCAAATAAAAATTGGAAATCGTTATAGAAGACGTTTTCCATATAGACCCGCCCAGAAGATAATGGTTGATGATGGACGTCACGCAGTCCCTGACTCCGGCTCTTCAAACACCAGATAATCAGGCGCACACTGAACCCGCGGCTGATCAAATGGGTTTCGAATCGTCTTCATTCCTTGCTGCTTCACCTGCCAGTGCAGCCATCACACGCAAAACCGCCGCCGCAAGCACTGTCAGAGACGCGCCCAATGCAGTCGTCCTGATCTCTAGTATAGAATACCTTACTGACTGAGCATTTCATACATACCAATACCCCAGCGCCGTTCTGCCGGTGTTTCAAAAACCATACTTATTTTGGTCCTTCCAAATATTTTGTAAACACATATTTGATAATATCTGAAAATGCTTTCTTTATTTTAACGTATGCATATTCTGACCAAACAACCAATTACGCGCACATGCGTGCGACGAAACAAGTTAAGCGGCTACGAGCACAGGGGTGCCAAAATGGTGGCTGCTGTTTGCCCGGGTACCCATCCACCACAGGGGGGCGTTGGGTGGTGGCCACTTAACAACAACAGCTCGGCTTGCAGCGATGCCACATCCAGTCCGATGATATCAATGTGTTTAGCACTCGTTACGTATGTCCACATGGCTTAATATAGCTAAATTTTAGTTGGGTTTCCAAATTCTGCCCCTTCATAGTTGACCAACCAACAGACAGCTGTAGTGCAGAGCGCTGGTCAACTTTACCCCCATGGAATTAAGTGTTAAGGAACGCGACGGCGGGCACACAACCCCACCACCGCATCCTGTTGACCACCGATGCCAACACTGTCTAAAGTAACAAAACACGTCCTGTGTCTATACTCCGTGTGCTGCTCGTTGTGTGCTCGTCCGTCCAGGGTTTCAGGAGTCAGCCTAGGACAGAAAGTCAGAACCCTTGACACTAAATGCGGATTGCAGAGAGAAGAACGGCACATTGTGAAGGTGGAGTTCAGGAACAAGGCAGACTCTGAGTCATCCGATGAAAGCCGAACAGACAAAAATAATCCTAGAAAACAGCAATTTGTATAAATAACGTATTCTCAGTATAAGAATAATAAAATTATTTTAAACTAACTTGTTTCGGTCTGTGCACAATTTAAAATGGAACAATGTAGTGCTTCCATTTCCCGTGTCTTTCATTTCGTGGTCCTCTAATTACTCTTCCCCTATTAGTGCCTCCCTCTTTCTGTCTTTGTGTCTATGGTGCTAACCGTCATTCTATAAAAATGAGTTTTTGTTTCTGAAAGGGGGGAGAGGGTGGTCGCTGCGGCGGCGCACCTCATGGAACGCCCGCTCGCAGGTGTGCAGCTGACGGAGCGCCTCGCGCGTGATGGTCCGCCGCTCCTGCTGCAGCCGGCGAAGCGCCTTCGGGTCTGCCCCGCGCAACGCCGCCCTGCGGCTGCCCCCCATCACCCGCCCCGCGACCTCCCGCACCACCAGCCCCGCCACCCCCGCCAGCAGCAGCCCCCACGGCCCCGACGACACCGTCTTCAGCCGCGCAACCAGCTTGGCCTTAAAATCAGCCGTCTGCTTTGAGCTCTGCCGCTGCGCCGCCTCCGCGTTCGCCTGCTGCTCCACCCCCACGTGGTTGTGGATGGTGATTGGGCCGCCTGGCTGAGACTGCTGGTACCCTCCACCACCAGCGCTATCAGAGCCCCACGCCTGCGCCTGCGTTTCCCCAACCCCCCACGCCTGCCCCTGCCCCGAACGCTGCACGCCACCCCAGCACCAATGTCAGCAACGGTTGTCATACAACTTGGCCCAATGGAACTTTAGCGCTCATCATTGTGCGTGGACACGGGGATCACTGCAACACAACCAAAATAAAATCTAACGAATGCAAACAAGGCAGTCAATGAAACACTTAATAGTTGTGTCCACTTCACATGTTTGTTCGTGTCATTTGATACCCATGCTATCCAGACTTTCAAACGTTTGGTATTCTGCGGGGCTGGTCAATCACATACGATGAGAATGCTGCGGGGCGTTTGCTGGTGAAAGAGTTAGGGTTGGGCAGGTGTGCGGACGTCACCGTTTCAGTCATTCACACAATAGTCTATAAAATATATAACACCTAGGAACAAGAATACGCTGACAGGAAAAACGCCGTCTGTATCTGAAGCGCGTTCAGTTGGGAACAATTCTGGTGAGATGGTGATACCTCATAGATACTGTCCGCCCTTCCTTTATTTCAAATCAAAAGGAAATGGTGGCATTGAAAAGCAGAAAGAGTTCAAAGCGATAGCAGATGCCCCTCGCGCCGAATGACATGTTGGCGTAATGTGCTGAGGGGTTGATAATTAAACAATAATTTTAATCGAAAGGAACAATGCACAGTGTTAAAAAGATACAGCACAGATAAAATGAGAGCAGCCAAGTGTTAATGCAACTCCTCTTGTGTGCGACTACATCCCTGTGTGTGTGTGTGGTTGTGCGTTGGTTTGGATGTGAGGGGGGGGGGGGGGGGGGGGGGGGGGGGGGGGGGGATTGTTTTTACCAGTTGCATCAAATTTTGGCCAGTCATAATGTTACGCAGGTGCTCCGCAAGCCGGGCCTCCTTTTGCTTAAACTGAGAGAAGGTCAATTGCAGGCATTCAAGAGGGGCTTCAATTAGCTAAGACGCGTCAGGCAGGCGCATCCCACCAACCACAAAAACCCAACCACCGTGTCGGATACCATCCAGTGTCGGCGAACCATCCCCTTTCACTCGTTTGAGCAACCAAAATAAGGAAATAATAATCGCATAAAAAGAAACGCAAAATTAGGTACGCATGGCGAATGGGTATGCAAGTGGCCAAGCGTCAAACGCGCAGGACCCAATTCATTACATATTAAGCTGAACTGCATGTAGCCCCCCCTTTCGGGCCATTCAAAAAGACTCGTGACGTTTATGAACACCAACATGTAACGTATACCAGCTTCAGACGGATAACGAAGCTGATCGACATGGTGGCTATCACAGATCTAAACCGCGTATGAGACGAATGAGTTAGTCAGAGCCCTCAGGGTGATCAGTTTTGTAACATGCACTCCTGCGAACTACGGCCATGCCCGATGCGACTCACTTCTACCCTTGTATAATCTGAAAGCGTTACAGGTACACTTCATTTGCAATAATGAGGAGTGACCCTCGGGGCAGAGACACACCTGCATCGCGAGAGCCTGGTTGTTCTGCTTCAGCCTCTCAATCTCCTCCCGCAGGTCCATCGTGCCAGCAGCAGGCACAAGAGCGCCGCCATTGGCAGTTGTATCCTCATCGCTCGCCATCACAGCCGCGCGCTGCCGCTCACCACTCCCCGCCTGCTCAGACGCACCGGTGGGCGGCAACCCTGGGGCACGCTTGGAGCCGTTCTGCTGCCTGCTGCCCTCCATCCGTTCCGCCTGCTTTGCGATCCGCGACAACTGCAAAGACGTGCGCATTGGTTAGATACGCACAGACAAGCAAACGCGCGCTCGCACACACACACACACACACACACACAAGTAAACAAAAAAAATTCAAGAGCACATACATGCATAACCTCTATCTTTTACACACACGTACACATACACAGGAACGCAGGCACGTACACACACACGCCGTACACAAACATGCAGTTAAGTTAACAAGTACCCGCAATTACGCGTACATACAGAACCTCTATTTCACACACACACACACACACACACACACACACACACACACACACACACACACAACTGCACACATACAGAGCCTTTCTTTCACTCTGTACACTCACACACACACACACACACACATGAAATTGAATCTCCCGTTCGTGGGTTTCAGTTTGTACATTGTTTGACGATGACAGCGAGGAAAGACTGCGCAGCTCAAAAACTGGCTGCTGAGACAATGAAACCATAAAGTGAATCAGCCGTTCTTCGCGAATTGATAAAATTACCGAGATCCGTAAAAACATATGAAAATAATGATTAAAGGAAAATCATCTTGTGCATCGCTGCGTGACAACATTTAACTGCGACCGACATTAGCGTCTGAAGGTTGGATTTTAGGCATGTCAAAATCGTTAAGCTGCAACGTTTATATTTGCGCAGATGAATGTGTTCATTATGGAGACAGGAGGCAGAGAGGGGGAGCACCGGTCCGGCCAGCTGCTCCTTGCTGCGACTATCCAGGTTGCGGTCACAGGCGGCCAGCAGCCCGCGCAGGTCACCAGCCAACACATCCACCTGCACCGCATCCAGACTGCCGCTGCGGATGATGACGCGCTGCAGCTCCGACAACACTTGCTTAAACATGCCATCTAGCTCCGCTGGGGCAAACTGGGCACCCGCGGACTGCGGGGCGGGGGAGGTTCAGCACAGGGTAGCCAGAATCAGCCAAAACCATACCTCCAAAATTTTCAATATGCGAATCAACATGTTAGCAAAATGCTAATCACGACTATATATACATCTTAGTTTGGTCACAATGATCAGTCTGGTTGTTGCTATCAAACAAATGTTGAAAACTAACGACCAGGCAGAGAGAGACAGAGAAATAAAACTTTCCACGGCCTGTAAGAAAACAGATGACAAGTGGTGCCCAGTGTTTCAGTTTTCTCGGCTAATACGCGACAGCCCACTGACGACAATGAAAATGGAAGACGAATTGTAGTGATATGGGTTTGTTGCGGGTAAACGGCACAGCGAGGCGCCGTTACAGTCCTATCACACGCACCTCGATGTGCTCCGTCACGTTGTTAATGACGTTAAGAGAGTCCTCCAGGTAATGGCACAGACGGCTGGCGGTGGTGCCGACGGAAGAGACGGTGGAGCGCGGAGTGGCGAGCCCCCCCGCACCCCCGCCCCCCGTCGAGCCCCGCGGCGTCAGCTTGCGCGAGCCCGACTCGAACACCCGCACAGTCTCAGAGACGCCGTTCCCGGATTTGGACCCCATCTCGCTTCCGCCACCTGTTAGAAACAGTAAGAGACAAGAAACGTAAGCGCTACAACCTAACTTGGATCCAAAATAAAAAAATGCTCTGCACAGTCACACAGAACTAGACCGCAGCAGCAGCTCGTGACGTCGGTACGACCCAAACGTGCATTTCCACTCTCCGTTAAGCGACACCATACACAGCTAAACCCGAAATTATCAACACTGAACGTTGTAAAATTTCCGCTAGTCGCCATCAATAAGCAAATCAAAGGTCTCAAACATGGGTTTGCCAGCGAATGTCGTTTTCCAATCTCGAATTCGGCGCGTAGTCCAGAAACTGGGCAGCCGAACGAGTTGGCTTGTGTCTACCCCAATTCGGCGACTCTGACTAGCGGCTGATGGGAGACTTCAAACAATACCATGGCATAATAAACCCCTCAAGGGAATAGCGGTATCTAGGACCCTGCAGGTATATGGCGAGGTCAAGAGGCAGCGAACACTAGTGTAGGAGGGGGCCGCGGGGCAGGCTTGTCGACCGTGGTGATGACGGTAAGTTATTTTGTACTGACGATATTAAACTGGTTGCGCTGATTATGCTGTTGTTACTTAGGAAAGCGGAGGGACAAATATACCAGAAGAACCACCGCCTCTACGTTGCCTGGAAGATCCGCCCTGACGGAAACGCTCTAGCATCACGAGGGAAACGGACTGTGCAGTTCTGGAAGGAAAGAAGCGCAATCACTATTAACTGACGGCGGCGACTGCTGCAAAGAGCTGAAGACCTGGCGGCCCGTCGGTCGAGTGTGACGATGCACTTTGACTTCGTGTTATCATCGGATGATGTGTCTCCTCCTTGGCTTGCATCATTAATGTAATTGAAAATTTCTTACAAGAAAAAGCTTGTATCATTAATCACTAATTGCATAATTATTAATCTGAATATAAAGACTCTGAGCCGCGCAAGCGCTCGGACGTACTTGTACTGATCCGGATTCCAAATGATTGATGTAATAGTTCGTTTCACATATTTTATATTAACATGAACACCATGTTATATTAACATAACGAAGACAATTTGAATATTAACATCAATATTTCTATAATGGTTTGGTAATATGGTACGATATGAAGTGAAATGAATTTGTTCACAGCAATATCGGATGCAACCGGCTGCTGTCTTTGGCGGCCATACCTGCTGTGCCACCCTTATAAGCTGGGGCCAGACCGTGGACCACTAATATCCGCCCAACCTCATCTCCAATGGCAGTAGCGATTTCGATACCGTCTATAACATACAGGTAGCTACAGGTACCTGTAGACGTAAACATTTTTTAGATGTAATTTTTCCTGCACACCTGGTATAGGTACCCGTACGGTATGAAATAGTATATGTTGCTATTCTCCACGATACGCGGCCTCCTCCAGCCGCGGCGGGGGCGCTAATCAGCCTGTGCTTGTCGAGTCGGGCCTACCTGACCTTTGCTCCTGTGTGACTCCGGCCGTGCCGGAGTTGGAGGGGGAAGGGGGGGGGGGGGGGGAGGTAGGCGAAAAACCCCCTCGCTAAGGTCGTCGACGGTCCCTTCTCGATCCACGCACACCCCCGTCCGAGATAATCGTTGCTCCTCCCGTCGCAACTCGCCTCCTAGCTTAGGCTTCCCTCCTCCCTCGGAGGCTGGGGAGAAGGGAAGGTCATAGCCTCAAACGGTGTCCGGTTGGCGGTCCTATGTCCGTAAGTGAATCTAAGTGATTCTATCTCCGTAAGGTGATAAGGTGGTAAGCAACGTCTTTCTGCTGCTCTTCATGGCACTCTGGGTTCTTATCTCCGCGACGCTTTTCAGGAGGGCAGTGCTGGTGCTGTGGCATGCCTTCCTGTTCCTCGGGCTTAGGTTTTTTCTTCCTTTTTTTTTTTTTCTTGCTTGGTGGCCTCCACTGCTTTCTCTTGTAAGAAATTATTACTGCTCCCATCTCCGTAAGTGAATCTATCTTAGACGGTGCCGAAGTTTTTCTTCATGTCCCCGGTCCTATGCCGCTTGTGTTCTAACATATATCTGGTCGCGTTGTCAGGCGTTGCGTAGGAGGGAATGAATTGTTGTTGACTCGTGGCATCGGTTTTAAGTGTTCCTCCGCGCATTCCTTGCACCCTTGCACCCTTGAATTGAGCTAGTAAGGCAGAGTTGGCCGCAAAATAATTGCACAATAATCCGCGGTTCGGAAGTTGTGACTCTTGTACGAATGTATTCTATTGTGCGCTTCTCGATAGCAGTGGTTAGAGCGCTTGCTCATGGCGCAGAGGTAGAGTGCTCGGGTTACATACTAGATCCGAGAGTGCTATTCGTGCGAAGCCTATATTGGTTGAGAGCGAATGCTGAGAGTGCCATGCTCTTGGCTAGCGTTGGCTTATAAACAAAGCTAGGGCTAGTTAGAGGTGACCGTTAGGAAAGTCACCAGGTGGTTGGTTGAGCCCCACTTCCAATAAGAGTTGGTTGTCCTTGAGGTGCAACGCGCCGTTACTAACGGTAACATTAACCGCGGGGGTCACTGTCCCGTGAACACATGATGGGAGTGGGGTTTGTAAACCTCAAGATTTAAATCAATATGACCATAAAATACAGATAGCATAGATATAAGTAAAAATGACGAAAAAAAACAAAAAAATACAGGTCGGCGGTTCTTAGGTGAACTTTGCCACCATCCGCGGAAGATGAGATGTTAGTCGGTTTTTCCTCTTTCTATATTTTAGTTGGTGGTCTCCGCTCCTTTTGCATGGTCTCATGCCACGGCGCTCTTCACCCGCGCCATGGGCCGCAAGCATCCATGGCGCGTGAGGCGCCGCTTATCGCCTCCACGTGTTGCATTCTCGGCGTTGCCTAGGGGTTTCTTTAGTTTAACCTGCTAGGTTTGCGCACAATGTAGTGCTTCCTTTTGCCGTGCTTTGGATTCCGTGATCCTCTTGTCGCTCTTGCCCTTTTGGTTCCCCTCCCTTTTTGCATGTCAGTGCTCATGTGGTTATCCTTGTAATCCATATGTCTCCGTTGCTATTTCTTGTATAAATATTCTCAGATGTTATAGTCGACCAAAATCGGATGTACACTCCTCAACAAAAGTCCGGAAAATATTTCGCACCTTCGCAAGTAGAAAATGTAACCATGCGTCGATTTTATTAACAAATTTCCTGAAATCCCAGGCAATGCTTTTGCGCGCAAAATGGAATGCGCCGACAACTGCGAGGGGCGAGTTCGAACACTGCGGGCATGTGTACTTTGGGTTATCGCGCCCGCACCCGTGCGGCACGCTCTTTCAAACAGTCGCCGTGCTTGGCAGACGAAAAGAGTAGCGGGCGCACATCGCCGCAATATGAACGTTGATGCGACGGTCGCGCAAATATAACACATAGGCGACGGAGGGAGGAGGTGTTGGTCAGGCCGCTGTGGGGAAAACGCACGAAATCGCGTATGTAGACTTACCAACGATATGCGCACAACCCAAGGGCAAGCCGCTTTCGGCCACAATGTTCAAGCGATCCTAACTTACTCATATATGGTCAAAACTTTTCCAAAAGGTACCGGCGGACGCGCATTGAAAATACGCGTCGAACGCACCTACTCTAAAGTTCAAACTCCCACAAATCCAACAGAAGTGAGAGAGCTGTAGCCTAGCGACAGCTCTGTACCGAGTCAAACAGTTTATCGGTATGTCCGATCTAGACATGTACTAATCATATCTAGAATAGCTTACAGTAGCTATCTGCAACTAATACGTATACGGTATTACTTACAACACTCCCCCTGAAGGTAGCTACGGGATGAAGCGTTGCATTGGGTCTTGTCCTCCAAGGATCGCACTTCGGTGTCTTGCTAGTGCAGGTCCTGGGAGGGGTTTGGTGAGCATGTCAGCCACCATCTGGTCAGTGGGGAGGTACCTCAACTTGATGGTTCCCTGTTCCACGTGGTCTTTGAGGAAGTGCCACTTCAGACCGATGTGCTTAGTCTTCTCGCTGACCAAGGCATTCTGGGAGTATGCAATGGCGCTTTGGTTGTCCTCCCAGATGGTGGTGGTTTCGGTGATGGGGGAGTTGAAGATTTCCCCCATGAGTTGTCGGAGGTGGAGTCCCTCCTTGGTGGCGTCGGCCGCAGAGTAGTACTCGGCTTCACACGTGGATTGAGCCACACAAGTCTGTTGTTTGGACTTGTAACTGACTGGCCCGCGTCCGAGGGTGAAGAGATAGCCGGAGCGAGACTTGCGGGTGCTGCTGTCGTTGGCCCAATCAGCGTCGGCAAAGCCTGTGAGTTGGAGGCTGTGGTCCAGGCCCCCCCCCAACGTCAGGCGCATGTCGATGGTGCCATGGAGGTAGCGGAGGACCTTTTTCAGAGCCTGCAAGTGTGCCTCGGTGGGCGAGGCTTGGGCAGAGCCCAGGATGCTCAACGCCGTGGAGACATCGGGGCGTGTACAAACGGCGGCGTACTGGAGGCTGCCCAGGAGGCTAGGGTAGACGTCCTTGGCCACTCCTGTGAGAGAGGGCGAGTTCAAGTGTGCAAGGCCGGCGAGGAAGCCCGGGTCCATCGGAAGGGACGACGGCTTAGAGTCGGACATGCCGTACTTGGCGAGGATGTCGCGCAGGTACTTGGACTGGTCCAGCGAGATTGTGCGCGTGGAGCGATCGCGGGTAATGTGCATGCCGAGGAGTTGGGAGAGGTCGCCGAGGTCCTTGATCTTGAACCGTGCTCCGAGTTGGGCTTTGAACGATGCGAGCCAGGTGGCATCATTGCAGGCCGCGGGAATGTCATCGACGTACAGGGCGATCATGGCGAAGACGTGGCCGGTGCGAAAGATGTAGATGCACGGGTCGGAGACGCATTGTTGCCATCCATGGTCGACGAGCCACGCACGAAGTAGCATGTTGAACTCGCGGGGGGACTGCTTAAGGCCGTAGAGGCAACGCTTGAGGTGGCAAACCTTGGACGTGCCATCGGTGAAGCCGAGGGGCTGGCGGATGTACACATCCTCCCGGATGGGGGCGTAGAGAAACGCTGTGTCGATGTCAAGCTGGCAGAGTTCAAGGTCGCGGGCGGCTGCGATGGTTAGGAAGAGACGCAGGCTGGCCATGCGGATGACCGGGGAGAAGGTCTCCGTGTAGTCCAGTCCAGCGCGTTGACTGCACCCCTTGGCGACGAACCGCGCTTTGAAGCGGGAGACGTCGCCGGCTGTATCCGACTTGACTTTGAAGATCCACATGTTGTTAACGACCATGCGGCCGGGGGGGAGGTCCACAAGGTCCCACGTGCCGTTGCTGATGAGGGAGGAATACTCCTGTTGCATAGCGGCTTGCCATTGGGGGGCTTGGGCGCTGTCCAGTGCAGCCCGGTAGGATTTTGGTTCCACACACTCTCGGGCGGAGAGGAGGGCGATGGCAGTAGGGGACGTGCCGGCAGGTGTGTGTGGGGGACCAGTGACAAGGTCGGGGACGTGAGGGTGCTCAAAGATGTCCTCTTGAGCTTGGCCTTGTTCAGGATCACAACACGCCGTTACGAGGGTTGGTGGGTAGTCGGACAAGTGGGCAACCATATCGCCGTAGCGAATGGGGTGGGAGCGGAGCCGAGCATGGCGAGGGGCTGCCGGGGGGGGTAGGGGTGTGGGTAATGTGAGGTCAATGGGGTGGGACATGGGTGAGTCTGCGGGTACGTCGTCCGAAGAGTCGGTGATGGTCGAGTCGACGGAGGGTTGAGTGTCGAAGCCTGGGGTGTCTTCCTGAAAGACA
>JAPMLY010002947.1:0-38497 GCA_026401115.1 Tetraselmis chui | reverse complement strand
CGATCAGGATCCCATGTTGACGGCTCTCCTAGAGGGGCCATCTGGCGCGGGTAAGACGGCGCTTGCGGCCACGGTGGCCCTCGAGTCCGGCTTCCCCTTTGCCCGCATCATATGTCCAGCAGACTCAATGGTACCCCCCATCATCTTCCTCACTCCTTGGTTTCCTTCTCCTCTAGTGCCTTCCAAACCCCACCCCTTCTTGGTTTCCTTCTGTTTCTTTTTATTTGATATCTGAGTGCGTCCATCCACGTCGTGTGACTTGTCCCCCAATTAGGTGGGAATGAGCAGCTCTGAGCGCGCACAGGCAGTTAAGAAGGCCTTTGAGGACGCCCGTGCCAGTCCCCTGTCAGTGTTGGTGAGCCCCGATCACCCGAAAGACTGTCAACTTCTGCATGCTCTAGCTTTTTTTACATCCCCCATTTTATAATCACTTCATTTAGTGCGACTTGGCATGACGCGAAAGTCCTCCCCACCCTCTTGCCCCCCTTCAAAACGCAGGTATTGGACAACTTAGAGCGCATTCTAGGCTTCAGCCCCGTTGGGCCCGTCTACTCCAATGAAGTGCTGCAGACCCTGTTGCTCCTGTTACGCCGGCAGCCGGTGGAGGGCCGCCGCCTGCTCGTCCTCGCCACTACCAGCTGCCTGGAATCAATGGAGGCACGCCCCCACCGACCCCCCTCCCCCTCTGTCGTCCTGTGTATTGATTCTTCCCATCTCAACTTCCCAATTCATTGACAATTGTGTGTGTGTGTGTGTGTGTGTGCATAGAGATATTCATGTATGCGTGTTTCTATGCCTGCATTTGCGTGTATGTTTTCATGATATGTGCGGGGAGTTGCTCGTACCTGTGGAGACATGTGTGACTATGTGAGCGTGGACCTGTGAGAAGTGTATTTGTGTAAACATGCGGGGTCCGCATGTGTTTTATGGGTGTGTACATGTGCGTGGCTAGTGCATGTGTGTGTGCGTGTGTGTGTGTGTGTGGATGTTTACGTGGCTATGATAAAGCACTGACGCGCACATGGCGCTCTTCCCCAGGCGCTGGGTCTTTCGCCTACCTTCGATGTATCCCTGCATGTGGCGCCATTGACAACAACAGAGGAGAAGGCCGCCGTCCTGCAGGTGCATTCTTTGCGTTGCTTTCCTTTTTCTCGCATCGGTCACAGGTGTTTTCCGGTTTTCCGGGAACGGCTGGGTAGGAGGAATGATAGGTGGAGTGGGTGGGGTTAGGGGAGTGAGGGGTAGGAGCGCTGATGGGTGGTTGGTGGGTTCCAGGCGGTGACAGGGCTTTCGGCGGAGAATTCCTCGAGCGCCACCCGGCTGCTACCCGAAGCAGTGCCGATTAAGCGGCTGCTGAGGGCGCTCAAGATTGCGGCCGCCGCGGAGGCGAGCGCGGATGGTGGAGGCGAGGTTGGGATGGCAGAAGGTGTGCCGATGGCTGTGACGCTGGAGGGGCTGCAGGCACATCTGAAGTCGCTCCAAAAGGTGGCAACCAATCAGGGGAGGCTGCAGATGGGGGTGGGCTACAGTCGGATGAACAAGTCCGTGTATATGTGAGAGGATGCGGGTTTTAGGTTTTGACCATTATTGTCCGAAACCTATTAATCCTTTTATGCATCATGAGCCTACAGTGGTCTCTGAGCCAGATGTGGGGTAGTCTTCCTTTGTAATGGATGCGAATGGGGACCACCTTGGGCGAATTTTGTCAAAAACATCGCGATCGTGTGTTTGTGCCATGGGACGGTATATGGGTACATTTGCTTCGATTTGCCATATAAACCGGAGATGTAATTTAATTTGATTGATGTACACTCGTTTACAAAAGTCCGGACAAGGTTCGCTCCTTCGCATCTGAAAAACGCAATCACGCGACAATTCTGTTGACAATGTTTCTGAAATCCTAGGCAATGCTTTCGCGCCCAATAGATTGCACCGACAAATACGGGGGGCAAAGTCGAGCACTACCGGGCTTGTCTACTTGGGGTTATCGCGCCCGTAGTCGTGCGGCACGCTCTTTCAAACAGACGCCGTGCCGAATGGACGAAAAAGAGTAACGGGCTCTAAGCGCCGCAATATGAGTAATTATACGACGGTCGCGCACATAGGATGCATAGGCGACGGAGTGGGGAGGTGCTGGGTAGACCGCTATGGGGGAAACGCACGAAATCGCGTATTTAGACTTACCACCGATATGCGCACAACCCAAGGGCAAGCTGCGCTCGGTCGCAATGTTCAAACGGTCATAACTTACTCACATGAACTCAAAACATTTAAGAACATGTGCCGCTGGACGCGCCTTTTTAATGCCTGCCAAACGCACTTAACAATGTTGGGTTCAAACACCGACAAATAGATTTTCTTTGACATATTCCATTTTCCGGGGTATTCCAGCAAAGTCGAAATGAAATGAAATTGTTTACAAAATACCGGGTGAAACCGGCTGCTGTCTCTGGGCCTTCCCTGCTACGCCAAATTTGGACTCATAAGCTGGGGCTAGACAGTGAACCACTAATCTCAACCTCTCCAATGGCAATAGCATTACCGTCTCGAACATACACGTAAACAATTCTGATTTTTCTTCTATATGTATTTTTTTGCATACGGTAGAAAATATAAAATGCCGCTATTGTCCACGATACGCGGCTTGCTCCATCTGCAACGGGGGTGATCATCAGCTAGGCTGGTCAGCTTGTGCTTGTCGAGTTGGGCCTACTTGGCCCCTGCTCGTGTGTGACTCCGGTCGTGCTAGAGTTGGGGGGGAAAGGTAGGCGGAAAACCCCCTCACTCAGGTCGTCGACGGTCCCTTCTCGATCCACGCACACCCCCGTCCGAGATAATCGCTGCTCTATAGGGGGCCGCCTATACGGGTAGTGTGCCGTTACGAGCATCCGCCACCACCTCCACACTGCCACCACGGATAAATTAAAAAGAGTAAATCCCGCGCCAACATTGCTTACTACGTTAACCCAAAGTCTTACCACCGCCACCTCAAAATACAAAGCGGCCTCCTCCCCCAATCCCCCATAGCAGCGCCACCTCGACCCTCCATAAACTACTCGCCCCGACGCGACCATTGTAACCTCTCCCCACGAAGTTATAGCCGCAGTCCACCCACACTTCAGCAAAGAACTCACCCGCTTCCCCCCGCCCCAACTTCCCATCCCTCCATGGGAACACCCCGACAACCCCGACCCATTCGTCATCGAACCCCGCGGGGACCCTCCCTCACCCTCGCCGACTTGATAACCCGAGATACATTCGATAACCCGGTCAATTCGCTAGGCATTGGCAAAGCCCCCGGTCCAGACGGCATCCCCAACGAAATCATAAAATTCCTACCCAACGCGACCCGCTCTGCCCTCTTTTCCCTCCTCTCCCTCCTCGCCCACAAGGCCTATACTCCCCCCGATTGGTGCCGCATCACCATTTACTTGCTACACAAAAAGGCGACCGACCCTCCTCGATAATTACCGCCCCATTGCCCTCATACATAATTTGCTCAAACTCTGGACCGCACTAATCAAAGATGCATGCTCTAAGTATGCGAAAAACCCACGGCATTCTCAGCGAGCAACAAGACGGATTCCGCCTCCAACGCAGCATCGACGACGCCCTCGCCTCCATTATCATGATGATGGAGGATGCTAAAATATTCAACAACGACATATATATCATGTACGCGGACTGCAAAGGCGCCTTCAATGCCGCCGACCACTGCATCATGTTCAAACACATGCGACAACTCGGTATGCTCTCCACATTTGTCGACACATGCGAACAACTGTATGGTGTCTCCACCACCGACTATATCACCCCCTACGGGCGCCCGCCGGCGGCGCAGCGGCGGCGGCCCCGGAGGGGGGTGCGCTCGCAGGCCCGTCGGTATCCCCTCACCTCCCCGTGGTGGGCGCTGGAAACCCCGTAGCCGTGCCAGGCCTGGCACGGTAGGGGGTTAAGAGGGCCGACAGCTCGATCCGTGGGATCAGCAGCTGTCGGGAAAGCCCTGTACAGAGGGCTTTTGAAAAAATAATTTCTGTGCACTACCGGCGCCAAGATCCCCCGCTCGGCCCGTCCGATATGTTTTTTCGCATACAGATACTCCTAGATACTGCCTTCCTTTGAGGGGTGGGGCCAGTACTACGGCAGCGTTTGATGGCGAGGAGGGTACGGCCGGATCAGCGGTGGGAGGCGGGTGTTGGAGCTGGTGGTGGCCAGCCGGGAAGCAGCGCAAGGAAAGGGCGCTCGCTAGTTATCGACCAGCCCTGTGCCGGTCGAACCTTGCCGAGGGGTGAGGCAAGACATGGCACATAACGGTGGCTAGTCGCAGACGGAGGAGCGGCTACAGGAGGCGGCGGCGACCCTCAGGATCAGCCGCCGCCGGAAAGCCCTGTACGGAGGGCTTTTTTGGATACTAAAAATAATGTCCGTACCCGGCATCGAGCTAGTTGGGGAGTAGCACCGGGGTAGGGCGCTCACTAGCGCGCCGCTACGTCGTCCAGCGTCATCTCCCGGGGGGAGGAGTCACTTGGGACGGCAAGGAGGACAGTCGCGACGGGAGGAGCGACACGATCTGGCGGCGACGACCTTTTGGGTCGGCGCCGCCGGAAAACCCGGCACGGAGGGTTTTGTTTAATTCCGGGCGCCCGCGGCCCGCCGGATCCGGCTACGGTGACCTCCCCCCCCCCTCTTCGACACCCACTACCCCGACAGACCTTCATACTCCTAGGGGTCCTTGAGCGTGGGCCCGGGTGAGCGCGGAGGCCCCCGCTCAAGAAAAGGCTGCTCGGTGGACGCGCGATCAGAGGGGGGAGGGTACGGCCACAGGCCGGAAAACCGACAGGTACCCGGGTACCAAACAGAGAAAAAACCGGGGAAATGAGCGGGGAAAATTCAGGCGCGGAGGCACGAGCGCTAGTTTTTTCTATGTCTGTGTGTCTCGGTCCCCCCCACCTGTCCTCGAGGTGATGGGGGACCTCGACACGGAGGACCGCCGCGTCGGTGGACGCGGCAAGACCTTGGGGCGGGGTTTACGGGATGCAGCGGCGGGATCGACGAGCGACCGCGCGAGGAGGGGTTTTTTGCCAGCCTTTCCCCTCCTACCTTCGGCAAGACCGAAGTCACGCGGGAGCTAGATTAGGCTGGCCCGTCGTCCCTCCCGAACGCCGACCGGCCTAGGCCGGTCGACACCCCGGTTCGGCGGGAGCGGGCCGTGCATCGTGAAGGTCGAGCAGCAGTTTAGTTTTGCATTTCTCGACAAGTGGATTTATTTTTAGATCTGTTTTCTTGATTACAAAATTATTACGCTGTTACTGCCATTGGAGAGGTTGGGATTAGTGGTTAACGGTCTACCTCACGCTTCTAAGTCCTGTATGGCATCGCAAAAGGGGGGGCCCAGAGACGACAGCCGGTTCTTACTGGTATTGTCGTAAACAATTTCAAATTTCAAATTTCACCCCCTACGGCCCCACCCCTTCCATCAATATCAACCGCGGCACCCTACAAGGAGACACCCTCTCCCCCTTCCTATTCAACCTCTTCCTCGAACCCTTCCTCCGTTGGCTCACGGTCGGCAGCAGAGGCTACCGCCCCGGAGCCCCCACCACTAATGCCGACCTCATAGAACCCACGGCGACCTACCCCGGCGACGGCTTTGCCGACGCCCTCAGCCTCGCAAGGGGCCCTCCCTCAAACATGACCATCCGGCTTCAAAAGCTCTCCCTCTTCAGCACGTACACATGTGTGAATGTTAACGTTAGAAAATGTTGCATTACCGGCGCGCTCTGGCGTCGAGGCAACGCTCTCTCCCTCGCCAATCGCACACTACTCGCGTCCCACCTTCAAAACTACTTCGTTACCATTAACGCTCACAACTCCCCCATCCCACTGTTAAACATGCCTCTCCACCCACCACCATCCACCCATCTGGGATTCCTCCCTTAACAACCTAACTTTCCCCCTCCCCCACCATCCTCTCTCCCGGCATCAGACGCCCTCGCATCAACACCTCCTCTCCCCTTGCCATGACCACACACATCGATTCGGAATATCTCTCCCCTTCGGACCACCACTATCCCCCTATGACGTCACACGCATCATTCCCAGACACAAGGACACTGAATACGGTCAAACACAGTACATTGTTGAATGGGCCCCAGAACACCTCACGGAATGGGACATCCATTTTCAGCTCGACGACGGCTTCCGCTTCATCTCCTCCGCCCCCACCTCGGTATGTCTCCCCACCCCCCTCCCTTTGCTCTATTTGCCACAACACCCTGCACCCATACCCCACTTCCACATGCAGCACATGCCCACACTTTGTTGTCCATTCCCACTGCCGCCCCGCCCAAGGGCCCGACACGTGGCAATGCGATTGGTGCGAGCGCGGCCAGAAGCACGACCTCACCCTCGTACACGAGGTCCAGTGGGCCCCCTGCCTCCAACTCCACGACATCATTAGTGAGACCCCCTATGGCCCCACTGTCCTCACGGCCTTCAACTTCGGCTTCGTTACAATCACAACACCCATTCTATCCGACCCCGGACCTGCCCCGTGGACGCACCCACTCACCTGCTTCAACCACGACCCCATCAATCGAGACCTCGACATGCTCCCCACCGGCACATTCAACATCCACACTCACCCCACCCTCCACGACACAACCATCGTATGCACCCCCGACGGCCGAGCGGTCAGAACCTCTCCGGCCCCCGCATCTGACACCTCTTCCAACTCTTCCGCTTAGACCTCATACACCGCAAATTCGAAGCAGAGGTCTACCACCTCATCACACGACTACGCTCCCGCTCAGAATCCACTCACCCACACCCGCCACCACCACACGAAACAAATGGGCCACTCATGCGGACCTCCTCTCAGCCCTTCGGAGCATCTTCCATACACAAACCGAACTCTCCAATAGACATCGTCTTCTCATCAAGCGGCAGCAACGCACCGCACACCTCGCACGGCACTAACATCGTTAACCCTGAGTACGACCACGAATGTATGCGTCGCGCCATGGAACACGCAATCATTAGCGCCCACTCCACAGCCTCACACTCCGGAAGTGACACCGTCATCATCCTCCCCCGATGAGAAGACACACCATACCGCTATTCGAAATACATCAACTCACCATACACCCACCATCTTTACACCCTTCCCAACGACGCAAACACCTTCCTACCCCCAAACCAACACACAGACACCCCCACCCCCACACCATTCGGCACACGCTGGGTGGTGGACATCTACTTGGTCGCCAACCCTCTTGCACTCTCCTCCCTGCCCTCTAGCAAAACCATGACCGTCCTCCACAACACACTAAAATCCATTTGCAATACTACCTCCCCCCCAACCCCAACCACCCCATCACTTACTCTATTTTGGAGCACACGTCACTAATATAATCCACCATAAGAAGAGCACTTGCTTAGGATTCGCGGAACTTTGTATACACCGACGGACAAAAAAAGGGAGGCCCCTCCCCCATTGGAGTGGCTGCCGCCCACCCCGCCTTGGATACACGCGTCAAAATTCTGGAGACCTCCACCCCCTCCCTCTCACACCATTCACCGTGCGGAACTCGCGGGCATCGATATCGGCCTACAACTCGGCCATACCCACCTCCTTACGGACAGTGCGTGCTCACTCCGCCTTATCCAAGGCTACATGTACCATTCATCCGCCTACCGACATAACATTGACCGTGACAGACTTGACTCCATCACGCACACCCTCAAAACCCGCTGCGATTCAGGCATCCGCACCCATCTAGGCAAAATCAAAGCACACAACCACTCGATTGGCAACGACCTCGTAGACACCCTCGCAAACCTAGTTGCAGACGGCCACCGACCCGACACAACCTACACCACGGGCTCAAACGTGTCGATAGGACGTTGGACATGGCCATACACACTCATACCCCAAACCCTAACGGAACCCATACCATACATGTACACCAACCTCAAAACCGATGCACACACACACACACACACACACACACACACACACAACACACACACAACTACCAAACACGGTGCCCTCGTCGCCCGCGCCGCGGAGGCCGGGGCCGACTTCACCTTTCACCAAAAAATACATCACTCGCCAATGTCCAATTTACTCACAAGCAAGAATTCATGTGGGGCGTGTAAGTAACCCGCCTCCTATCACACAACTCCACCCCGCGCTTCCCCATGTGTGGTCAATTCACCAGCAACGGACACATGGCCGGTAACTGCCCCACTATGTCCGGCCCTAGAAAGGACCGCCAAAACAGCACGCTACAACTCCTCCTCGCCCTCATGGAACGCCACAACGGAGGCCGATGGGAGACCATCACGGCAGACTTTGGTAACAAACCCATCAAATCATTCTCATCCCTCACACTCGTCCATACCCCCGTTGATCGCCACCCCCCTTACCCCACCCACATGCCCACCCGTTTTGTTGCTGGTGACGAAGGCCTCTCGCCCGACTCCCTCACCTCTTGCCATGTCATCCTCCTTGACGAGATGCTCTCCCCCACGGTGAGGCCCCCGGCGCACAAAGCCGACTTCATGCGGCATCTCGAACCTAGATTCGTCGGACACACAAACGGCCGCAAACGTTACTCCTCGATTAAAAAGATTCAGAGATGGGAATGGAAATACTCCATGGACTACAACTTCTCCCACACAACTCAGTTGATTCACGCAATATACACCCCCTCGCCAATGCCATTCGGCAACACTGGGCGGGTACCGCAGTAGTCGACACTTTTCCCATCGTCATGAGTCGCAGAGGTACACCTCACTCATCCACCATTACCAGTCTCTCCTCCCTTCTAACCCACCGCACCGACCCTCCTGAAAAGCTCATCGTCTGAAAAACACGACTCGACACGACACGCCTCCTCGCACAACTCCATTTGCACACGGTCCAAATTTGTTGCACCATCTCCTTCTATATATACCGCATCAAATCTCACACGACTGCACGCCGCACCTCCACACTCTCCACCCATGCACGCCCCTGACTGCACGCTACCACCCTCACGCACGTCACACTCCCCGGGAGGGAGTAAAAACCCCCAACACCCTTTGGAGAGGTTGAATTTAGGCGGTTCATGGTCTAGCCCTGACATGTAAGTTCCTGAACAGCATGCTTGGGAGGGCCCAAAGACAGCAACATGTTTCACCCGGTACATGTCGTAAACTGTTTCAATTTCAATTTCAATTTGTGCCGTTTCGACAACCCTAGGCACGCTACATGAGGCAGCCTATCAATAACTGGGTACCGACTAGGGGAGTTTGGTCGAACACATGGATGGAGTCGCCGCTCCGCAAAAGATGGCGGGTACGGAAATATTTATTCGAAAATCCTCCGTACCGGGGTTTTCCGGCGGCGAATGATCATGTGGACCTCCGCCGCCAAACAGTATCACTCCTCCGGCTGTGACCCTCCACCGGCATTCGTAGTCTCTCTCCTCGCCCCGGGGGAGATCCGAATTACATAGGGCAGGTCGGTTGTTAGCGAGCGCTATGTCCATGCGCTGCTACTCAGATGTATGTCGCCAGCTCCAACGCCCGCCACCAACTTTTATTTGTTTGTACCATCGTCCCCGCCAAACGACCCCTCATATGCAAGTCCCGCCCGTCGACAAAGAGTATGCAAGGAGTATACAACTTTGAAAAGAAATATCAGACTAGCCGAGCGGGAGATCTTGACGCTTGTGTACACGTAATGTTTTTAAAAGCCCTCCGTATTGGGGCTTCCCGACACTTGCTGATCCGCGGATCGCAGCCGCCAGATTTCACCCCGCCTAGCCCCTAACCTTGATGGGTATGGCACGGCTATAGGGCCACCAGCGCCCACCACGAGGAGGTGGAAGTGAGTCCCGACGGACCTCCAACCGCACCCCCCTCCGGGGACGCCGCCCGCGGGCGCCCCGGCAAAGCTGAGTCGCAGTGCTCGCAAGCCCGCCGAATTCGGCTCACCTCATCGAGCGATTTGTGCGGGGTTTGTGGATACATGTTTACCAATTATTCACTCTTACTGATTTACAAGCCCAATTCCCTATGTGTGCCACGCGTGGGGCGGGTGTTGTTGGCACAAGCACATGCTCCAGCATTCAAAACACTACCGTCAACGCTATGCGTCCCAAGCGGCCAAGTTGGACCTCCCCTCTCGCCAAAATCAATCGACATGGCCCATTTATACCGTGTAATGTTTATCCAACCCTGCGTCATTTGGGGTTTTATTCGCTTGCTTTCAAACATCCAAACACGGTGCCCTCCTCGCCCGCGCCGCGGAGGACGGCGCCGACTTCTCTTTCCACAAAAAACACACAACACTCACCAAAATCCAATTCACCCACAAGCAAGAATTCATGTGGGGAGTCCACAACACCCGCCTCCTCACACACAACCCCACCCTGCGCTGCCCCATGTGTGGCCAATTCACTAGCAACGGCCACATCGCCGGTAACTGCCCCACCATGTCTGGCCTAAGACAAGACCGACACAACAACGCGCTGCAATTCCTACTCTCCCTCTTGGAACGCCACAACGGAGGTCGATGGGAAACCATCACTGCGGACTTCGGTAACAAACCCATCAAATCATTTACATCCCCCACACCCACCCACACCCCTCTTGACTGTCACCCCCCACCCCACTCACATGCCCACCCGCCTTGTTGCTGCTGACGAAGGTCTCTCGCCCGACTCCCTACCCTCGTGCCCCGCCATCCTCCCCCCCGAGATTCTCCCCCCCGCGCTACAACCCCCGGGGCACAAACCCGACTTTATCCGCCTCCTCGAACCTCGATTCGTCGGTCACACACACGGTCGCCGCCGGTACTCATCAATCAAAAAGATTCAGATGTATTCAGGGGAATGGAAGTACTGCACGGACAATTACCTCTCCTAAACAGCTCATCTCATACGTGCCAAATACACACCCCTTGCAAACGCCATCCGCAGCCATTGGCCAGGCACAGTGGTAGACATCCTCCCCATCGTCATGAGCCGCACGGGTACACCGCACTCATCCACCATTACAAGTCTCACCTCCCTACTTACCCTCCGCACCGACCCTCCTGACAAACTCATCTCCAAAGCACGACTCGACACATCTCGCATCCTTGCTCAACTCTACACGCATACTGTCCAATGGCTACATAATCTCCTACTCATATACCGCATCAAATCCCGCACGACCTCTCGCCGCGCCTCCACCCATTGCACCTTCGCACGCCCCTGAATGCACGCTGCCCTCACCTCGCATTGCACACTCCCCCGGGGGGGGGTAAAACCCCCGAACATCCCTGGAGAGGTTGGATTTCGGTGGTTAACGGTCTAGCCATGACTTGTAAGTTCCTTGTATGGCATAGTTGGGAGGGCCCAGAGACAACAACCGGCGCATCCGGTATTTGGTTTACTATGCGGCCGCGGACCCGGCGCTCGAAACATGTATGGAGACGATTCGTTCGACGATCACTGCCGCATCGGTAAGAGCGCACGTATGAGATATGTACGACGCAACCGCTTGGACATACAAGGTTGTCACGCCCGCAGACCGTCCAGTGTCGACGTACCTACATCATATGGTTGGTTCAAGGTCAAGAATGCCCTCAACAATAAAGGAGAGAGTCACCAAGCGTCTAGTTTACTCCCGATTTTTCGACACCTAAGCGGTCTACCGAAGCACCAATAGAGTCGACGGACTCCTCGGAGCCTTGGAAGACAAGCGTATAGAAGGTAGTCTCCACGCGGCCGCAGAAGTTAAAGCCACTCAAACCTTCAAACAACCGACGCCCGGCCGAGGCGACGGAGGTAACCCCGACCGACTTGCCCCGCGGCCGGACAAGACTGGCAAGGTCAAAGAGCACAAAGAGAAGGACAAGCGTGACAAGGACAAGGACAAGGACAAGGACAAGGCACTTCCATAAAAGAAACCCGAGCCCGAGGCGGAGGGCTGATGGTGTGCACTGCCGCGCCGATTCCTACAACCCAACTTCCGACCTCATTTGACATCGCGTGCGACGAGGCAAGCGCGAGTGGGAGAAAATTGGCGCGAGCGGGCAAACCCTACACTGGATTCGGTAGGGGTTTCTATTCAGTCCGAGAACAACCACCCAACCCCACGCTTTTACCAAGAAGTGTCGATATTGGACGCCACCCATGCCGAACTAAACTTCGTAACAGGGGAGGTAGCGCGCTTCGTCGAAGCCCGGGCTTGGGAGCCCTCTACATGCGACAGCTATGTATCAAGACTGTTCCTAGTGCCCAAGCCGGGCGACAACTAATAGCGGCAAATCTGCAACCTCTGACTGCTCAACAAGGCATATGTGCGCAAGCGACTTGTCGACTACACGTGGAAACGCTAAACGGCGTCAAACACTTAACACGCAAAGGCGAAATTGTTTTTTTTTTTTTTTTTTTTGAAATATTTTACTCCAATACCGGTAAACCGGCTGGAGTCTCTGGGCCCCCCCTTTTGCTATGCCATACAGGACTTAGTAGCGTGAGGTAGACCGTGAACCACTAATCCCAACCTCTCCAATGGCAGTAACGACATCGTCTAAAACATACCCGTACCAGTATCCAAGTATTTACAATTTTCTGACCTATACTAATTTTTTTTTCCTGGATACAGTATGAAATAAAAAATGTCGCTATTCTCCACGATACGCGGCCTGCTCCAGCCGCGGCGGGGTTGCCGATCAGCAAGGCTGGTCAGCTTGAGCTGGTCGAGTCGAACCTGCCTGACCTCGGCTCCTGTGCGACTCCGGTCGTGCCGGAGGTAGGGGGAAAGGCAGGTGGAAAACCCCCCTCGCGCAGGTCGTCGTCGGACTCGTCTCGATCCTTGCTCGACCCCGTCCGAGATATCGGAGATAGTGGTCGCTCTTCTCGGCGCGACCCTCCACTTAGTCTAGCCTTCTCCCCCCCCGCGGGGGCTGGGAGGAGAAAAAGCGAGGCTGCAGACGGTGTTCGGCTGGCTCTCCTGCCTCCGAGCTAGATGTCTCATGTCCCCTGTCCGTTTGCCGTCTGTTTCCACCACCCATCTGATCGCGCTGTGCTGGCCGCACTTGTCTCCCCCGGTGATTTACGTTGTTAAGGGGCCGCCTATACGAGCAGTGTGCTGTTGCGATAACCCGGGGCACACTGCCTGAGGCAGCCTGTCGATAACCGGGTACCGACTAGGGGAGGGGGAACGGATAGTGCCCAGGGATCGGCTATCCTCAAAAGATGGTGGGTACGGGAATATTTAACCAAAAACCCCCCGTACCGGGTTTTTCCGGCGGCGGATGATCCTCCCGACCTCCGCCGCCAGACCGTGCCGCTCCTCCGGCTGCGACTCGCCTCCGTCCTGCGTGTCTTCGGGCCTCTCCCCCAAGGGAAACCAGAAGGTTTCGCAGGGCTGGCGGCTGCTAGCGAGCGCCGTGCCCTAGCGCTGCTTCCCAGCTGTCCGCCGCCAGCTCCAACACCCTCGTCCCACCGCTGATCCGTCCGTACCCCTCTTCGCCAAAAAATATTTCGCAAACGCCGCCCCCGCCCCATCGTCGGGAGAGTATCTGCGAGTATTTAGTCGCGGAAAAAACATATCGGACTGTCCGAGCGGGAGATCCCTGTGCCGGTGTACGGATATTATGTTTTCCAAAACCCTCCGTACAGGGCTTCCCGACAGCTGCTGATCCCGCGGATCGCAGCTGTCGGTACCTCGTTCAGCCCCCTACCGTGCCAGGCCTGGCACGGCTATGGGGTTACCAGCGCCCACCGCGTGGAGGTAGAGGTAGGTGCCGACGGGCCTGCGAGCGCACCCCCCTCCGGGGCCGCCGCCGCTGCGCCGCCGGCGGGCGCCACGCAAAGGCGACTACATGCTAAACTTTGACTTGCATGACGGCCTCTACAAACTTGGCATCGACCCAGCACACCGCAACTACTTCACTATGAACGTGTGCGGACAACTCTACCGACTCGCGAGCCTACCAATGGGGTGGTCATTGTCATCCTTACACTTCTTCAAGATGACACTCACGTTCGTCAAATGCATGCCTTCACCGCACCCGAAGCTACCATGCCCAAGACTCGGCCATTGCACGGAGCCCTACCTCAGAAGAACGAGATAGAGGAGAGTCTGCATAATACATATGACGACGATTTTCTACTCTTCGCATCTTCGGAGGCGGAAGCGCTCACCTTACGCGCTAGGCTGTCTAACATGCTCGACCGCTTGCATGGCCTCCTACGGCATCCAACCAAGGGTTTTTGGTAACCATCGCGAGTCGGACACCGCCGGATTATCGACATCGACACATTATCAAGTTGTTTTCACTCGTATTATTCTACGCAGATCAAATAGTTCGGCGGCCGGTCAACCGAGTTGAGCGAAGTATTGGACTACATCGATCCGACTGTCCTTGAATGACGAGCATAGTGGCTATTCTTCGGCTAGGTGGCACCATGGGGTGGCCAGCCTACGATAAGTCCGCCATGACCGCCCAATGGCGACATCATGCCTCCCCCCCCCCCTAGCTTTGTAAATGGTCAAATTGATATTATGGAGGTTTAAATTTCACTCGGGGCGAGTGTGGCGGTTAGCCTCCTCAAGCTAAACGCTAGCACATATCAGTTCTAATCTATCTAGTTCTGTCGTTGCAAGATGGCAAAATGATGTTGTCGAGAGATGATGAGAGGATGTTTCACTGCTTGTACTTTAGCAATATATATTGTAAGTGAACAAAGGAATTGTTAATGGTTCTGTCACCTCCCTCTATTGCACTGGGCTTAAATAGGATTCTGCCCATATAGCTTACGCTTGTTTGCTTCGCTTACGTATCAGGCGTTAGGGCTTTCCAACCGTCGTCATTTGTCTAGAGACGCGGCTCGTCTAGCACAGAGAATCACGACGCGGCATGTTATGCATCGGAGAGCTCGCTTAGGCGCGTCATTTGGCTAGTTAGATTAACTGTGCGTACATGTACGTACGTGGAGGTATTGGTCGTACAGTATGCATTAGTCTCTCTTGAATATTGCAGTAGCGACGTACCCACGCTTGTACGTCCGTCCGATGGAAAAACACGAATTGGAATTAGTAACGAGTACATGTACAATGTCATGCAATGTACTGTTGCAAGATTGTACTCGTCACACTCGTACCCTCCCCCTCTTGACAGATCTGTGAGGCCGCCGCGAGGCAGACCTCCGTGGTTTTTGGCTTCTTTACTGAAGCAGTTACTGGGACTCAGGAATGCGCGCTGGGTAACCGTGCATGAAGTCGATGTACGCATGAGTCTTGGCAAACTCGTGCCATTGGGGCGTCTCCAAGAAATCTTGTAACGCTGTGGGCCGGTGTACTTCGTTTAACCGGTGCCAGACAGGTGGAATGTCGTCATCGCTGAAGTGCGTCATGAAGAGCAGATATTTGCCTCGTCGTTCAGGTAGCGACTTAATACACACATCAGAGATGTGCGAGACGTCAAACTCCTCGTCGTCTCCTTCAGGAACAATCACCGGGACAGCTGGTCGTAGCGGAGCGGTAGAGCAGGGTCGTAAATTGTTCACATGGAACACAGGATGTAAACGTACTGTCGCTGGAAGTTTCAATCTGTATCTGTGTTTCCCCATTTTCTCCTCCACTGTAAAAGGTCCAAGTTGTCTGTCTCTGAGTTTCCGATTCGGCTGTCCACGCAGAAAAATGTTTGTTGTGACGACCGACACCTTGTCTCCTCTGGCGAAGTGTGGCGTTGTAGACGCTTCTGTGCGCGCTTGCATCTCGTCTTTGTGTAGTTGTAACACAGAGCGTACCAGGGTATGTACTTCCTGTAACAATCTTAACCGCTCTGTTGCGTCTTGCGAAACTGGAATTGACGGTCGCATGTCAAACAACAGGTCAAGAGGCTCCTAAGGAGAGAATCCGAAATTAGCCTCGACGGGTGTGTGTTCAACTCCGAGTGCACGAGAGGCGTTGTACGCAAATTCCACTTGTGGTAGTAGAGTCGTCCAATCAGAGCCATCATAGCAACAGAAGCAACGAAGAAGCTGCTGAAATGTGCGGTTCACACGCTCCGTCAGTCTGTCTGTCTCATGATGTCGACATGAAGACATGTTCAAGCGTGTTCCAAGGCGTCACCAAAGTGTTTGCTAGAGGCCACTGACGAATTTCGGCTCGCGATCACTGACCAGCACACGGGGCAGTCCATGTAAACGGTAGACTCCTTGTAAACACAGAGTTGCAGTTTCTTCGGCAGTAACAGTCTCTGTACACGGCAGAAAATGGGCCATTCGAGTTAGATGGTCTACTACAATCAACACATTGTTAAAGCCATTGCTCTCAGGTAAGTGTGTCAAGTAGTCAAGACCAACTGTATGCCACGGTCTTTGTGGAACAGGTAGTGGGTAAAGAGTCGCAGCCATCTGCGGTCGAATCTTTGCTCGTCTACATACGACGCAGCGCTCACAAAAATCTTTCACATCTTGGCGAAGTCGTTTCCACCAGAATCTGTCGAGTGCTTTAGCAAGAGTGCTCGCAACTCCTATGTGACCAGCTGACGAACTTTCGTGCAGCTTTGTGATCAATTTCAGTCGGAGCTCAGAGTTCTGTGGAATACAGAGGCGATCGAGGCGCCAAAAATATCCATCTATGGCTTCAATATGGTTGTCTTTCGTCCACTCACCCTCGTCCCCATAAAACGAGTCTTGGGAGTACCCCTCGCGAATGAGATCAACGAACTCATGGCTCAGCTGCAACGCGTTAACATTCAGTAAATTTAATTGCGCGTCTTCAAACAGCAGCTGGGACTTCCGTCATAATTCTCGATCTGACGGAACCTCACCATCCCAAAATATTGGAACTGTGGTCTGAGGTACGAAGTTTGGACGCCGGCTTTAACGGGTCAGCTTCGTTCAGAGCTCCCTTGCGATACGCAAGTGTCATCGAGCCCACAAACGGTTGCAAATCCCGCAGGTATCTTGCTTGCCGCTTGTTCAACCTGTTGTTCGGTTGCCTGAGCAGATGTCGCAGTGTGTCGTGGTCTGTTACGACAAGGAACTTAGAGCATCCTTCAAGATAGCACCTCCAATGCTTGACAACTTCGCATACGGCCAAAGCTTCTAAGTCGTATGCAGAGTAAGTGTTACCACGCTCAACCGGATTCAGCTGACGCGCCCAATAAGAGACTGGTTGAAGACCTCCTCCTTGGTCTTGCAACATGACTGTTGCAATCCCCAATGTTGAAGCATATGTAACCACGGTGAACATCGCGTCCGAGCCGACCTCCGGAAGGATGAGGCATGGCGCGGAAATGGGCCGTAACTTGAGAGTCTCAAAGGCTTCCAAATAGGCAGGCGTCAGCGTAACCCTATGTGGTTGGGACTTCCGCAGTAAGTCCGTCAATTAGGCCGTAAGGTCACTGAAATGATGAATAAATCTAGCGTAGAAGTTGTAGAACTTTACGAAACTACGAACCTCCTTCTGCGTCGTGGGCACTGGCCAGTTTGCAACGGCCTCGACTTTCTTTGTGGAACCGAAATTTTACCAACTGACACACTATAGCCCAGATACTCCATCTCTTGAAGGCCAAAGAAGCATTTCTTAAGGCGTAACTTCAAGCCCTCCTCCTTAAATCGTTGTAAAACGAGTCGCAGGTGCTCCGGGTGTTCCTCCATAGTTGGACTGTAGATACAAACGTCATCGAGGTAGACAATAACGAACTTATGTAAAAAGTCGCGAAGTATGTCATTCATCATCCGCTGAAATGTAGTTAGTGCATTACACAATCCAAACGGCATGGCGGCCCATTCCATTAAGCCATCATGGGTCTGAAACGCCGTCTTGTGGATGTCCTTATCTCGCACTCGTACTTGCCAGAAGCCAGTGGCGAGGTCGAGGTGGGTGTAAAAGTTTGCGTCCTTAAGCTCATCGAGCGTGTCGTCCACACGCGGAAGCGGGTAAGCATCTTTACGCGTAACCTCATTAACGCCACGGTAGTCAATGCACAGTCGTAGCGAGCCATTAGCTTTACGCACAAAAAGAATTGGCGAGCCGAACTCACTGTAGATGGGACGGATCAAACCAGCCTCCACTGCGTCTTTGAGCTGTCGGTTTAGCTCAGCGCGCTCTGCATGCGACAATATGTTCAACCGTTGACGTCGCATCGGGCCAGTTGTTTCAATGGGATGATCCCACTGTCGGCTTACAAGCGGAGAGTCGACATGTTGCAGTAACTCCGGGAAGTCATCGTAGAGTAACGACCGGAAGTTGTCACGTTGCTCTGCTCTTAGCTCCACTCTAGTGTGAAAGTCAGTCGGTTGGTCAGCGGCTGGCGTAAGTTCAATGACGTAAAATTCAGCATTACGTCCCCTGCTGCGGCGCGTCTTGCGCATGAGTTTCTGAACTTTAGTAGACGACATCAATAGACATTCAGGGCGTCGTTCCTCGAGCGTAGTCTCCACTGCTATGCCGTCCATTAGAGTAAAAACCTTGGTTGAACGAAATTGCAAAGAGGCATGTTCGTCATCAAGCCATGGTAAACCCATGATTAAATCAGCCGCACGTAAATCACGTAAGACGTAAAAAGTCCGTTGAAATTCATGTCGAGCCAGCTCAAAAGTAACATCGCAGACTGTCGAAGAAGTCACTCGTTGTCCGTCGGCAAGTCGAACATGTGTCTTGGTCACACACATTCGAGTATGTAAAGCAAAGCATCGTACGAAGTCCTCACATACGAAGTCAAGAGTCGCAGCGCAATCCACTAAGCCAGAAACTTGGTGTCTGCCTTCAAGAGTTTTCACAGTCAGCTCGGTTCGAATTAACGGTCGCGCTTCCGTGAGGTGAATTAGTAGGGCTGTAGCTGGCGGAGAAAATTGTTGCAGCGTAGCGATGGACTCTTCCGCGTCGACAGGAGGTACTGGTACCGAGATGGGTTGGCCAAGCTCCGTAGGCGAAGCCGGATCGTAAAAAGCAAAATCATCGTCGATTAACCACAGCTGTACAGGCCAAGGAGCTTGAGCAGCCACCTCATGTTGCGTTGGGTTCTCCAGTGACTGGCTAGTGAAAAGCTGTGTCCGCGCTGGGAATTCTTGGTAGAGTTTCTAGTGCTTAGTGAGTTGAGCGAATTTCGCCCATTTCGGTAGCAGAAAGACAGCCATCGTAGATGTCGGAGATGTTCGACGACAATCCTCAAAATGTTGTGCAATCCGTTCAGCCAACTCCCAGGGTGGATTAATGAACACCCGTTCTCTTGACAAGTCCCTCTCAAGAATCGAGTCACTCGGCG
This sequence comes from Tetraselmis chui, assembly GCA_026401115.1. NCBI lineage: Eukaryota > Viridiplantae > Chlorophyta > Chlorodendrophyceae > Chlorodendrales > Chlorodendraceae > Tetraselmis > Tetraselmis chui. The sequence goes on along the minus strand of JAPMLY010002947.1, from coordinate 19,230 downwards.
AACAGTGAGGTAAGTCATTGTGCGAGTTTAAACCCTCATCATTAGCACATCCCTCTAGTGTGAAGTTGAATCGTGCATGCAGAGGCTCAAAAACAGAGTCAACCAGTTTCCAATCAAACGAACGTCTGGTTATAGGTTTACGACTTTGTCTCTGCTTTGTTTGACGACGACGACCCGCGACTAGAGTTGCATGTGTCACGACTGTAGTCGATGGAGATGTCGAAAGTAAATCGACGAACTCCGTCGCTAACAGTGTCTCAGAACGAACAGTAGATGTAGCCGGCTGCTCCAATTCGTTGGTAGAACAGCCTTGCCACCATCATAGTAGCGACGTACCCACGTTTGTACGTCCGTCCGATGGAAAAGCACGAATTTGAATTAGTAACGACTACCTGTACAATGTCATGCAATGTATTGTTGCATGACTGCACTCGTCACACGAGAATAGTCGAGCGTTGCCACGACGTTGCAAATTCTAACCGCTAGATAAAACTTGTTACAATGTTAAAACACAGACATGGCGTTACCCCTATGATATGACGCACCAAGACACAAGAGGTCGTCCACCTTATGCCTTTGCGCGAGCACAGCTCACGCATCCCTCCCTCATCCCAATCCCTAAATTAGCGCATACAAACTGGGTCGTGTGACCCTTGTGAGCATGAAAAATAAGTGATCAAAACTGTTGACAAACTGTGGAGCCCCCCCTTGCTTTGGCAAACTCAAAGTAACGCAAGAACTGGATTACAGGAAAACGAGATGGGCACGGACAGGGAAAATGGGAGGGGAAACAAAAGGGCAAGAGTTAACTCCAAATAACGCACGCAGAATAATAGATGTACACAATATTTTAGTATTCGTACGAAAACCCCATCGAAACCACCGTTCAACCGCCAGCACAGCAATAAAAACCTCGCCGTCAACCGGCACTGCTTCTGCATCCCCACCCCGGTCGCGGCTGTTCTGCTGGCACCACGCAGAGCGGCAGAGGTACTGTAGAAGGGACTAACGTCAACAGCTGAAGCGGAACACTCTCGACAATAAATCTGATCCCCAACCGCGGTGGCACGCTGATCGCGGGTCTTGAAAGCCGGGCTCTGCCTCCCGACAAGCATGGCGACTCGGAAGCGAGGGCAAAATTGAAAAAGAGTCCGCGGAGGGGGTGGTCGCCCAGTTTGGCCGTCCCGTCTCGAGGCGCCGGACCCGTTAGTAAGTGGTCGACAAAACATCTCTGTTTGCTCAAAGTAAATAGTTGCGGCGACGTGAAGCATGGCGGGATGCTGTAGTCCCGCGACGTGGTGGAGTCCGCAGGCTCGAGGGTTTTACGCCTTTCTGGACCTGCTCGAGTTCGGCTGCGTGTTGGCTCTCATCATCCTGAACGCGCTGTATCTCTTGAACTTTCAGCAGGGTGCCTGCTACCTCGATGGCTACGCTGGCTATACCGACCTCACGGTATGCTATTCCGTCTTCTGGGCTACCGTCGTCGCCGCCGTCGTCGGCTTCTCCGTCGCTATCCTCCAGCTGTCGACCTGCTGCTTTACATCGATAGGCTCATTCCTGGAACTTATCGGCTCCGCCGCGTTGTCTGTCTGGTGGGCGCTCGTCGCGGTGTACTGGAACCATACGGGGGCCGAAGCCAACGCGGTGGGCATGCCACACGCGGGACCTAGACTGGCGGTGATGACCTTACCTTGGGTTTTGGCCGCCGCTTACGTCGCCGCTACCTTCATATCCACCGGTCGCTTCTTCTCGATGTGTTGCTACCATCCCGAGGTTCAGACCAAATACCAGGTGTAAATAAGGGCACTTTTCTCGGCAAAATTCGACGACTACGAATATTGATCGAAGGCGAGCTTATTGTAGCGGCAGTGGGTTAACGTCCGTGACGCTAAGGCTTCCCGTTTAGGAGCAAGCACGGGTAATGAAATCCGTGTTAGGGGCACAAAGCGCCAACGTTGGCCTGTCACCCCCGACGCAACTACCAACGTCTGCAACTCAGCAGATAGATAGGGGCAAAGCGGGAGGGTGCCATCGAGTGACAAAAAGGAGGATGGCGGGAGACAAAGATGGAATCCGCTGCGACAAGTGTAAAAAACTATTAACAATATATAGAAACCGATCGTCAGAGGATGCGCAACTCAAGTGGCCATCGAGGGTGGCCAGTGCATTACTCCCACCCAACCCCCACTATGTGCTCTTAACGTACATTACAAGCAGCAGTCCGTGCAGGCAGGGGTAATCTATAAGTTCCTAGACCCCGCTCCCCCCCCCCCCCCCCCCCCCCCCCCCCCCACCAAAAAGAAAACCACGCCTAAGCTATATAACCTCTGATGCCAATGGGATGCCCAAGAGGGGGTGAGGGGAGTAAACGAGCGTACATGACGGTTGTTGAAGGACCTGAGTAGAAGAATGAGTGGGTTCGGTGGGTGGGAAGCAGATCGGATGGAAGGGGCACGTTGTTACATAAGGGGTGGTGAGCTGACGGCAATGATGCCCGCGCTCTACACCAACTGCGTCAGCGCGTCGCCCTGCCCCTGGAAGAAGAGATACGATAGGATAAAGTCGGCGATGAAGATGCCGACGAGGGAGATGACGACGGCGGAGGTGGTGGACTCGCCCACGCCCTTCGCACCGCCCGTGGTGGTGTAACCCCAGGAGCAGCTCACCTGCGACCAACATAGCTCGCAGCTCAGCTCATCCTCCGAACACACACACACACACACACACACACACACACACACACACACACACACACACACACACACACACACACACGCATTCCTGCCTTTCAATCGATACACATCCGGGTACCGAGCGCATATTCTGGGCAAAAGCCCTCTGAAATGAAAAATATCGAGCCTCCTCAGAATAATGCCTGACTTGGTTCGTAGCATCATACACGTTGAAGAGTAGCGGTCTATACCACGTGGTTCAAGCGACGGGATGAATATGAGCTTATCAGAGCAGAAGCTGCCCCCCCTCCCCTGACAGCTAAGCAAAAGGCGTTGCTCTGCGGAGACTCAAATTTGCGAAAGACATTGGCCCTCCGCAAAAAAACGTAAATCTACAATAATTTCCAATAAAATAACCAGTGGCCCCATTCCCATCCCCAGCAATGAACATTTATCCAAATCGTTTTCTTTCTGTCATACTTCACGAATTTATTTTTAATCCATACATGAACGGCCATTCACATTCCATGTTGTCAGGACCATCTAAATTGATTTGCAAAGTTTCTCAAATCGATTACATAATTTATTTGGTAAACACTAATCTAAAACACTACGAATTCATGCACATTTTCAACAGAGACGGCCCCTGATCCACTCTTTCACATTCAGGCTATGGATGCTGCCGAAAGAGCTCCGCCCCGAAATTGATACGGCCCTCGACATGTTGCCTCAACACAGAACACATCCGTGACGGGGCAGAAACCACTGAAACAACCACTCTCCCCCAAAAGCCACCCATCCTGATAACCCCACACAACACCTGGGTTTGCTTCTGTAACGCCAGCAATATTGACACTCGGTGTTCCGTGAGTAACAGCAGAAAACACTGTAAAAATGTGGTCAATGAAGAGTTCCACAGCCCCACTACCATTCCGCCCTCGTCTTAACACAGATAACCCCCATCAGAATCCCTGAAAGTTCTCACTGAGATAATACCCATTCATATAAATGATAGGGGGGGGGGGGGGGGTCTGCTGAGCATGTTTCTCAGTGGTTGTTTCGAGGCTCGTGTGATTGCATGACAGGTGAACAAAATAGTGTAAGAACCAATGAATTAAGTACGTCAAGCAGCCAGTGAAGTAAGGCACGCTTCATTTCATTCTGAGTTTATCTAGGGCTGTATACTCACCACACTGATGATGAACCCAAACACGACGCTCTTCAGCTCGCTGCTGATGATGTCCCAACTGGTCAGCGTGCGCTGCGCGGAATCCAGCATGATGTTGGCGCCCACCTGGTGATCATCCACAGGTGCAAGGCGTCAATCAGAGTCTTGAGTGTCCCATCACTGCTTGACGTGAGCAATGGTAGTGGCCACATGCTGCCACAGTGGGGGGCGACCCAGTTGCTCACCTCGTACACGCCCTCCGCCAGCAGAACGCTGGCGGCCATGCCGATGGTGAAGCAGAGGGTGGTGAGAACGGGGAGCGCGATGACGCATGCCAGCACGCGCGGGGTGACGAGGTAGTCAACCGGGTCCGTGCGAAGCACCCGTAGCGTAGCGGTCTGCTCCGAAACCTGTTACACACCCATAAAAGGGTATCCACAGATAAAAGGGCGCAAAAACCGAAGGAGAGTGGGGGATGGCGTGCGGCAAACACAAATTTAGAAAACGAAAGTAAAGGTCACGGGTCAAGGAAAGCTAAAGCGAGCAGTTCACAGTCGGCCTTTACGTGTGTGTGTGTGTATGTGTGTGTGAGTGTGTGTGTGTGTATGTAAGTATGTGCGTTCGTGTGTGGGGGGAGGGGAGGGAGGGGGGAAGAGATGTTTTTGTGTGTTTGCAGTGGATGTGTGTGGGAGAAGAGAGGAGGGAAGAAAACGCATTGTAGAACTACAGGAGGTGATGTGGAAGTTAACTAGCTGTAGATGCCATTTGCAAGGGGCTTGTGTGTGTGTGTGTGTGTGTGTGTGTGTGTGTGTGTGTGTGTGTGTGTGTGTGTGTGTGTGTGTGTGTGTGTGTGTGAGTGTGTGTGTGTGGGGGTGGGTGGGTGGGGAGGGGAAAACCAGCATTGCGGATCTACAGGACGTGGTGTGGACGTTAACTGGCTGTGTGTTTTATGTGCGTGTGTGTGTGGTCGTGATAGTTGTTGGGGGAGGGGGGGGGGGATCCGCCACACCTGCATTGTGCCCAGCTCAGCGGCGAACGCGCTCCCCACTCGCCCCGCCACAATGATGGCAGTTATCACCGGCGTCAGCTCTCTCGCCATCGCGAGCGACAGCACTCCACCGATGCTGCGAGTGAGGCCCAACTTGGTGAACTCGCGCACAAACTGCCACCGCCCACACCGAAACCAAAGCGCCTCAAATCCTCCCACACCATTAGACAGCCGGCAACGGATTCCGTTGCTCAACCAACAGGTGAAACACACGAGGATGGTAGATTGGACATGCATGTCAAATGCACCGGATATATGTTTTTGTCGATGCATCAGCATCAGGAAAGGGCGCTGGGAGAGGGTAGGGAGGTACCTGGATGGTGAAGACCATACCCACGAAGCTGGCTGTCAGTAGGCAAACTCCTAGGGAGCTTGGTCCCACAGACTTGAGCTGCGCGATAGTATTCCGCATGTGCACCTTACCTGCGCAACACCGCCACCAGACACGCACACACCGTCAGTGTAACGCCCTTGCGTCTACCCAGACAGCTCCCCCTCCCTCCCTTCCCCCCCCCCCCCCCCCCCCCCACTTCTCTCTCTATTCTACAGTAATCATCCCCCGGAGGTGTTCCAGGGGGAGGGGTGTACCCTGTGCTATGCGGAGCGCCACCTGTCCCGCCAGCACCAGCGCCGACACTGTGCGTAGGATCCACTTCGGCGGGTTCCACTTCATGATTATTCGAAACACGAAGCCAGCGGGGCCGTTGAGTAGCGCCTCGTCTGTAGCGATTGTGCAGTGTGATTCGGAGCGGGGATGGCGTGGGAGTTGGATACCGCGCGTGACGGAAAGGGACGGCTGTGGGTGTCGGAGATAATAGTAATAGTAATAGAAAGGCGGTGCGTACCGATAGTGAGGGGGGCGGTGTCCAGGGGTACCACCGCCGTGCCATTGGGACCGCTGTTATTACCACTATTGACACTATTGCTGCTGCTTGCGGCGTTACCGGGTAGCGCGTCGGTTGCAGGTGGGGGGCGGGCGGGGAGGGGCGGCGGTGGCGAAACCGATGGCAGCAGGTGCGACGGGCGTGGCGGGCGCTGCAGAAACGCGCCACGCCGAGGCGGAACAGGTAACGACGCCTCCACACGGCTGGAAATTCTACTCCGATGTGAGTGCGAACGGGACTTCAGATCTGGGATGAAATTTCCACGCAACTTCGTCGGCAATTTGGCGGTGAGGGCGGCCATCAGGCGACGAGGTGCTGCAGACGGAGTCGATGGTGAGCGGTGATGACGAATACCTCCCGCGAACGAATTCGGTACTGGTACTGGTACCTGTTGAAGTAAAATGCTGGGAGGGCGCGGAGGATGCACTTTCCGTCAGTGACGTCTGCTCGCCTTTCTTGACGGTAGGGACACAACCCCGCAGTTCTCAGCTTTTTGCTGCTACTAATGAATGTGCGCAACGCGCTCTTGGTGGTGCTGTTCATCAGCGTAGTTGATGGGTGATGCAGGGTTGCCAAGGGACTGGTTGCTCGGGATTACGGGACTAAGGATTGCTGTCTTAACCATTTATTATTAAAAATAAATCGCTAAGAATAATAAATGGATTCCACTGTTTTTTGTAACAAAATATAAATACATAACAATGGTACTGAATATCGGGAAGAACTTAATATAGATATTGTGATCAAGTCTATCTTATATGGACACTCAGCAAAACTAGTAGCGGCATGACGCGATGGGTGTCTTATCGGATGTGTATATGAGTGTGGCAGTTGGCCTGCTGAGAGGTAACTGCTGGCACACATCTGTTCTGTTCTGCTTGCTGTTGGTGTCTCTGCAAGGTGGAAGTAAATATGGAAGAGGAGATGTTCAAGATGCTTCATTTAATTGTTCACTATTAAACAAAAGATTGTAATTGGAAGAAGGAATTGTTAATAGGTTCTGCCACCTCCCTCTACTTCGCTAGGCTTAACTAGCTTTTGCCTAGCTAACTTGCACATGCTCTCGCTTGGTCTACGTGTCGGGTGCTAGGGCTCTCCAATAGTCATCAACTGACTAGCGACGCGGTTCGTCCAACCTTGGGAACCTCATTTAGCATTGGGAACCTCTTTCGGCGCGTCGTCTGGCTGGTTAGATTTACTATGCGTACTTGTGCGCACCGGAAGGTACTGGTAATACAACATGTATGGGAACCCTCGCTAAATTGCAGTAGCGACGTACCCACGACGTACGTCCTTCCGGTGGAAAAGCACGAATTGGAAATAGTAACGAGTACATGTACAATGTCTTGCAATGTATTGTTGCATGACTGTACTCGTCACATGGGTCTTGAGGTGAGTTGACAAGTGCGAGCGCCCATGCGCTCAATGATAGTTACATAAGAACTAATTAACGAGCAACACAGTGAAATGTTGCATGTATCTTGTTTACATGTATGAGTTCACGATACGTATTCACTCATAACATTCACAACGGAGAGTTTTTGCATTTAGTAAGCATTACGAACTCGAGATGCAGTGCGCACGGGAACGGAGCGCCAGAAAGTTCCAGTTTTCTAGGCGCGTAGCAACAAGCCTTCTTAAGGCTGCGACATGTCATTCGGTAATCATTCTCTCGAGTAAGATTGAGTGGCGTCTTACCTTTCCCCCTTTCCCGCTTACAAGTCGGCTACACATGCCATGATTGCTATGTCTAACGACTTTGTTGCCCCCTCTCCAGCCACACCATAAGTACTACTCGCTTCGTACCCGTCGGTCTTTTCGAGCCCGTGCTAGATGGCGGGGGCCCACTTTAGTACGCAAGATGGCGCGCGGCGGCAATTTGGGAGGCAACGCCGTCACTTATCACCATGGCTAGCCGCCTAAGTCACACGGACCCCGTCTTACCGCGCGTCTCGTGCTTTCATAAGGTATGCATCATCCACCGGTACGTGCGATTGAGACGTTGCACGACGTATTAGTGCCGCGCATATGCTTTCCAACCGTTAATTCCCGGTACGGTCATTTCTGTTACGAGCCGCGGGTATAATTGGTATGTTTTTGCCGGTCGTGCAGTGTTATTGCATCTGCGCACACCCCTTGATTGCTGAGCATTGAAATCGAAATTGAAAATGTTTACAATATGTACCGGGTGAAACCGGCTGCTGTCTCTGGGCCCTCCCTGCTTTGCATGTAAAAAGGTCTTATTTTCACATGGGCCGTGAACCGTGAACCGTGAACCACCAATCCCGACCTCTCCATGGGCAGTAGCGATACCGTCTAAAACATACACGTAGACATGTATTTGTTATTTTCTGATCCATACGTATTTTTTTTTGGATACAATATGAAATAAAAGTGTCGCTAGCCTCCACGATATGCGGCTTGCTCGAGCCGCTGCGGGGACGCCGACCAGCTAGGCTGGTCAGCTAGTGCTGGTCGAGTCGAACCTACCTGACCTCTGCTCCTGTGCGACTCCGGTCGTGCCGAAGCTGGGGGGGGGGAGGCATGCGAAAACTCCCCTCGCTCAGGTCGTCGACGGTCCCTACTCGATTCTTGCACATCCCCGTCCGAGATAAAAGTTGCTCCTCCCGTCGCAACTCGCTACCTAGCTTAGTCTTCTCTCCTCATGCGGGGGCTGGGAAGAGGAAATAACTAGGCCGCATACGGTGTCCGGCTGGCTCTCTAGCCCCCGAGCCAAATTTAATCATGTCCCCTGTCCTTTTGCCGTCTGTTTCCATCACCTATTTGATCGCGCCGTGGTTGTCCGTACCCTCCCCTAGTGGTTTGCATTGTTAGGGGGGCGCCTTTACGAGCAGTGTGCCGTTACGATAACCCTAGGCTCACTGCCGGAGGCAAACTGTCGATAACCGGGTACCGACTAGGGGAGGGGTTAGTAGAACACAGGGATAGAACACATGCATCGAGTCGCCGTTCCTCAAAAGATGGTGGGTACGGGAATATTGTCCAAAAGCCCCCCGAACCGGTTTTTCCGGCGGCGGATGGTCCGAAGGACCGCCGCCGCCAGACCGTGCCGCTCCTCCGGCTGCGACCCACCTCCGTCTTGCGTAGCTTCGAGCCTCGCCCCCAGGGGAGGCTTAAAACTCGAAGGGCTCGCGACTGCTAGCGAGCGCCGTGCCCTAGCGTTGCTTCCCAACTGTCCGCCGCGAGCTCCAACACCCTCGTCCCACCGCCGATCCGTCCGTACCCTTCTTCGCCAAAAAACATTTCGCAAACGCCGCCCCCACCCCTTCATCGGGAGAGTATCTGCGAGTATTTAGTTGCAAAAAATACATGTCGGACTGGCCGAGCGGGAGGACCATGTGCCGGTGTAAGGATATCCTGTTTTTCCAAGACCCTCAGTACATGGCTTCCCGACAGCTAATGATCCTGCGAATCGCAGCTGCCGGTACCTCGTTCGGTCGACGCTGATTGATTGATTCGACATGGCGTCTATTGGGCCTCCTAACTACGTTGTGGTCGTACTCCGTGTGGAAGGTTCCAAAACCTGAGACATGAAACTCGTGTTGCAGCGTGAACCCCGTTATGTTAAAACTTGGTTCTCTACCGTTTCGATTTTGCATAACGAAGAGCATGTCGACGAAGCCGTTTGCGAGTTGTTTGAGGAAGGTGGCCTTACCTTCACCGTCGACGATTTCACGTTGTTGAGTAACGATCATGTACGAGTTCCATTTGGAGAAGTTGGATTTAGGCGGATAACGGTCTAGCCTTGACTTGTAAGTTTCCTTAATGGCATTGCTGGGAGGGCCAAAATAGAGTAGCCGCTTCATACGGTACATGTTGTAAACAATTTAAATTTCAATTTCAATACGAGTTCCGTTACATTATGGCAAGCACCAGCTCGTTTACGGTCTTGTGACGTTTGTTTTAGTTCCTTACGTCACCGCTAACCTATGTACCCCATCTATGGTCTGTTAAGCCGTAATTGCTCAATCGACCATTAATCCCGATGGTTCTTCAGTCGTTCCATCTACAAGCGACATTGATGGGCTTATTCTTACGCCTTCTAAGATTGGGTTACTTAAGGAGACTCATCGTAAGTTCGAAATGTTACATTTTGGTTACGTGGCTCAATGGGAAGCTTTTCGAGGCGTTGTGATCTCTAAGCAACTTTTTGCCCGCGATAACGCATCGTTACCGAGGCATCGCTTTTTCTTCACCCGATTTACGGCAGCCGGCTCTAGACATGTGTGGATGTTAATTAAGGGATACATTAATCAGCTTTGTGGAGAGACACCACCTGATTTACGGATGGGAGTTCCGGCCCCGACAACTAGCTTTGTTGGTCTCGATGTGAAGCTGACTGAGACTCAACGTAAAGCTACAATTCATGCCCGCGACCAAAAAGGACAAGACGCACATAAGTTGGAAGAGTGGTTGGAGATGCAGCCTCAACGTTTCACCATGCCCGGCATCAATCCCGACTCGTAGAACGTTGTTGTGCAGGTTCTGTCACAGTTTTTTGGACCCCTAAACAGCTAGTGGCTTGGTCGTAAGCAACATGCTCCTATTCCATACATACTCCTTGGTAAGAGAGATTCGTAAGACGTCCTTGCTACCTAACATTGGAGATGACGCAATTAACGCTCTCCTTGGACTTACTCAAGGCTCTATGAGCTACGCCATCTACACTCAATTTTTTTAACGCCTTTTTACGGAGGTCTCGACAGCCCCCTACTGACGGCTTACAATGTATTCGCACCATCAATGGTATGGCGAATATTCAGCTTCAAACTCAGGCTAAGTCTCATTGCGCTAAGCAAAAGGGTTATTGAAATTGAAATTGAAATTGAAATTGTTTACAACATGTACTGTATGCGCCGGTTTTTTCACCAAAAAACCGTATGCGCCGGGTGCTGTCTCTAGGCCCTCCCAACTATGCCATACAAGGAACTTACAAGTCAGGGCTAGACCGATAACCACCTTTGTCCAACCTCTCCAAGGGTGTTCGGGGGTTTTACTCCCCCCCGGGGAGGGTCTGATGCGGGGTGATGGTGGTGTGCATTCAAAGGCGTGCTAAGGGGCAATGTGCGGAGGCGCGGCGGGAGGTCGTGCGGGATTTGATGCGGTATATGAGTAGGAGGTGATGCAGCCATTGGACAGTATGCGTGTGGAGTTGTGCAAGGATGCGAGACGTGTCGAGGCGTGCTTTGGATACGAGTTTATCAGGAGGGTCGGTGCGGGCGGTGAGTAGGGAGGTGAGACTCGTGATGGTGGAGGAGTGCGGTGTACCTGTGCGGCTCATGACGATGGGGAGGATGTCAACCACTGTACATGGCCAGTGGCTGCGGATGGCGTTTGCAAGGGGTGTGTATTTGGCACGTATGAGGTTAGCTGTGTGGGAGAGGTTATTGTCTGTGCAGTACTTCCATTCCCCTATCTGAATCTTTTTGATGGATGCGTAACGTCGGCGACCGTTTGAGTGACCAACGAATCGAGGTCCGAGGATGCGGATGAAGTCGGGTTTGTGTGCGGGGGGTCGTAGCGCGGGGAAGAGTTTCTCATGGGGTAGGACGGCGGGACACGAGGTTAGGGAGTCGGGCGAGAGACCTTCGTCAGCAGCAACAAGGCGGGTGGGCATGTGGGTGGGGTGAGGTGGGTGGCAGTCAAGTGGAGTGTGGGCAGGGGTGGGGGAAGCAAATGATTTAATGGGTTTGTTACCGAAGTCGGAAGTGATGGTTTCCCAGCGTCCTCCGTTGTGGCGTTCTAGTAGGGAGAGAAGGAGTTGCAGCGCGCTGTTGTGTCGGTCCTGTCTTAGGCCAGACATGGTGGGGCAATTACCGGCCATGTGGCCGTTTCTAGTGAATTGGCCACATAGGGGGCAGCGCGGGGTGGGGTTATGAGTAAGAAGGCGAGTGTTGTGAACTCCCCACATGAATTCTTGCTTGTGTGTGAACTGGATATTTGTGAGGGTGGAGTGTTTTTTGTGGAAAGAGAAATCGGCGCCTTCCACCGCGGCTCTGGCGAGGAGGGCACCGTGTTTGGTTGTTTGCGAGAGAGGTGTGTGCGTGTGTTTGGTGCTGTAGGTGTGTGCGTCGGCTTTGAGGTTGGTGTATCTGTAGGATAATGGGTCCCCTAGGGTTTGTGGGATGAGGGTGTATGGCAAGGTCCAGTGGCCCATCGTGACCTCTGAACCTGTGGTGTATGTAGTGTCGGGTGGGCGACCATCCGCTACTTGGTTGGCGAGGGTGTCTGCGAGGTCGTTACCTAGGGATGGAAATTGAAATTGAAATTTATTGAAATTGAAATTGTTTACAACATGTACCGTATGCGCCGGTTTTTCACCAAAAGCCGGATGCGTCGGCTGCTGTCTCTAGGCCCTCCCAACTATGCCATATAGGGAACTTACAAGTCAGGGCTAGACCGTTAACCACCTAATCCAACGTCTCCAATGTGGGGCGCCCGCCGGCGGCGCAGCGGCGGCGGCCCCGGAGGGGGGTGCGCTCGCAGGCCCGTCGGCACCTACCTCTACCTCCACGCGGTGGGCGCTGGTAACCCCATAGCCGTGCCAGGCCTGGCACGGTAGGGGGCTGAACGAGGTACCGACAGCTGCGATCCGCGGGATCAGCAGCTGTCGGGAAGCCCTGTACGGAGGGTTTTGGAAAACATAATATCCGTACACCGGCACAGGGATCTCCCGCTCGGGCAGTCCGATATGTTTTTTCCGCGACTAAATACTCACAGATACTCTCCCGACGATGGGGCGGGGGCGGCGTTTGCGAATACTTTTTGGCGAAGAGGGGTACGGACGGATCAGCGGTGGGACGAGGGTGTTGGAGCTGGCGGCGGACAGCTGGGAAGCAGCGCTAGGGCTAGGCGCTCGCTAGCAGCCGCCAGCCCTGCGAAACCTCCTGGTCTCCCTTGGGGGAGAGGCCCGAAGATACGCAGGACGGAGGCGAGTCGCAGCCGGAGGAGCGGCACGGTCTGGCAGCGGAGGTCGGGAGGATCATCCGCCGCCGGAAAAACCCGGTACGAGGGGTTTTCGGTTAAAGATTCCCGTACCCACCATCTTTTGAGGATAGCCGATCCCTGGGCACTATCCGTTCCCCTCCCCTAGTCGGTACCCGGTTATCGACAGGCTGCCTCAGGCAGTGTGCCCCGGGTTATCGCAACGGCACACTACTCGTATAGGCGGCCCCCTAACAACGTAAATCACCGGGGGAGGGTGCGGCCAGCACAGCGCGATCAGATGGGTGGTGGAAACAGACGGCAAACGGACAGGGGACAGGAGACATCTGGCTCGGAGGCAGGAGAGCCAGCCGAACACCGTCTGCAGCCTGGCTTTTTTCTCCTCCCAGCCCCCGCGGGGGGGGAGAAGGCTAGACTAGGTGGAGGGTCGACGCCGAGAGGAGGAGGCTAGACTATCTCCGATATCTCGGACGGGGTCGAGCACCGATCGAGACGAGTCCGACGACGACCTGCGCGAGGGGGGTTTTCCACCTGCCTTTCCCCCTACCTCCGGCACGACCGGAGTCGCACAGGAGCCGAGGTCAGGCAGGTTCGACTCGACCAGCTCATGCTGACCAGCCTTGCTGATCGGCAACCCCGCCGCGGCTGGAGCAGGCCGCGTATCGTGGAGAATAGCGACATTTTTTATTTCATACTGTATCCAGGAAAAAAAAATAAAAATTAGTATAGGTCAAAAAATAGTAAGTACATGGATACTGGTACGGGTATGTTTTAGACGATATCGTTACTGCCATTGGAGAGGTTGGGATTAGTGGTTCACGGTCTACCTCACGCTTCTAAGTCCTGTATGGCATAGCAAAAGGGGGGGCCCAGAGACTCCAGCCGGTTTCGACTGGTATTGGAGTGTTTAATTTCAAATTTTAAATTTCAAATTTCTCCAATGTGGGTCGGGGGTTTTACTCCCCCCCGGGGAGGTGTGCAAGTAGAGGCGAAGGTTGTGTGCATTTAGGGTCGTGCGAGGGGGTAATGTGTGGATGCGCGGCGGGAGGTCGTGCGGGACTTGATGCGGTATATGAGTAGGAGGTGATGCAGCCATTGGACAGTATGCGTGATGAGTTGTGCAAGAATGCGAGACGTGTCGAGGTGTGCCTTGGAGACGAGTTTATCAGGAGGGTCGGTGCGGGCGGTGAGTAGGGAGGTGAGACTCGTGATGGTGGAGGAGTGCGGTGTACCTGTGCGGCTCATGACGATGGGGAGGATGTCAACCACTGTGCATGGCCAGTGGCATCTGATGGCGTTTGCAAGGGGTGTGTATTTGGAGCGTATGAGGTCGGCTGTGTGGGAGAGGTTATTGTCTGTGCAGTACTTCCATTCCCCTATCTGAATCTTTTTTATGGATGCGTAACGTCGGCGACCGTTGGAGTGACCAACGAATCGGGGTTCGAGGATGCGGATGAAGTCAGGTTTGTGTGCAGGGGGACGAAGCAGGGGGGGAGAATCTCAGGGGGGAGGACGGCGGGGCATGAGGTTAGGGAGTCAGGCGAGAGACCTTCGTCAGCAGCAACAAGTCGGGTGGGCATGTGGGTGGGGTGGGGTGGGTGGCAGTCAAGCGGAGTGTGGGTAGGGGTGGGGGAAGCAAATGATTTAATGGGTTTATTACCGAAGTCGGAAGTGATGGTTTCCCAGCGTCCTCCGTTGTGGCGTTCCAGTAGGGAGAGTAGGAGTTGCAGAGCGCTGTTGTGTCGGTCATGTCTTAGACCAGACATAGAGGGGCAGTTACCTGCCATGTGGCCGTTGCTAGTGAATTGGCCACAGAGGGGGCAACGCAGGGTGGGGTTGTGAGTAAGTAGGCGGGTGTTGTGGACGCCCCACATGAATTCTTGCTTGTGTGTGAATTGTATATTTGTGAGGGTTGAGTGTTTTTTGTGGTAAGAGAAATCGGCGCCGTCCTTCGCGGCGCGGGCGAGGAGGGCGCCGTGTTTGGTTGTCTGCGAGAGAGGGGTGTGTGTGTGTTTTGTGCTGTAGGTGTGTGCGTCGGTTTTGAGGTTTGTGTATCTGTAGGGTATGGGGTCTCCTAGGGTCTGTGGAACGAGGGTGTATGGCCAGGTCCAATGACCTATCGTGACCTCGGAACCTGTGATGTATGTAGTGTCGGGTGGGTGACCATCCGCGACGAGGTTGGCGAGGGTGTCTGCGAGATCGTTGCCCAGGGAATGGTTATGGGCTTTGATTTTGCCGAGGTGTGTACGGATGCCTGCGTCGCAGCGGGATTTAAGGGTGTGTGTGATGGATAAAAGGGTGTCACGGTGAATGTTGTGGCGGTAAGCGGAAGGGCAGTTTAAGTAACCTTGTATGAGGCGGAGGGAGCACGCACTGTCTGTGAGGAGGTGGGTGCGGCCAAGTTGGAGGCCTACGTCTATGCGAGCTAATTCAGCGCGGTTTATTGTATGTGAGGGAGGGGTAGAGGTCACCATGATTTTGATGTTGGTGTCCGAGGTGGGGTGGGTAGCTGCTGCTCCGAGGGGGGACGAGCTTCCTTTTTTCGAGCCGTTTGTGTATACAAAGTCCTGCCAGTTCCAAGCAGGGGTGCCTCTGGTGGGGGGGTACGTTAGATGCACGCGGTCCGGGAGGTGGTATGTGAGGGGGTGAGTTGGGTTCGGGGGGCGGTGGTATATACATGTTGAGTGGGGTGAGTAGGTGTCAAAGAGGTGTGGAGGTCGGGGGGGTGATGATGGGGTTGGGGAGGTGAGTGTCGTAGATAGATTCGAGAGTGTTGTGAAGTGCGGTCATGGCTGTGGGTGATGGGAGGGTGGAGAGTGCGAGGGGGTTGGCGACGAGATATATGTCGACCATCCATCGTGTGCCGAATGGGGTAGGGGTGGGGTTGCCAGTGTGTTGGTCGGGGGGTAGGAAGGTGTTTGCGTCATTCGGGAGGGTGTAAAGGTGGTGGGTGTATGGGGAGTTGATGTATTTGGAGTGGCGGTATGGTGTGTGTTCCCATCGGGGGAGGATGAGGATGGTTGCGCTGGGTGTGTGAGGGGCTGTGAGGTGTGCGCTGGTGATTGCGTGTTCCATGGCTCGTCTCATGCATTCGTGGTCGTATTCGGGGTTGGCTATATTGGTGCCTTGCCAGGTGTGCGGGGCATTACTGCCGCTAGATGAGAAGACTATATCTTCGGGGTAGAGGGAGTGGTAGGTGTGGGAGTG
This sequence comes from Tetraselmis chui, assembly GCA_026401115.1. Taxonomy (NCBI): domain Eukaryota; kingdom Viridiplantae; phylum Chlorophyta; class Chlorodendrophyceae; order Chlorodendrales; family Chlorodendraceae; genus Tetraselmis; species Tetraselmis chui. The sequence continues at coordinate 3,285 of JAPMLY010002947.1, read as the reverse complement.
AAGTGATTTATTGAGGGGGTCGAAGTAGAGTTCTGTCTGTATGTGGAATGTGTGACGGAGAACTGTGAGGGGGTCTTCTCTGGTGGCCCATCTATTACGGGTGGTGGTGGCGGGTGTGGGTGAGTGGATTTCTGACCGGGAACCTAGGCGAGGGAGGAGGTGGTAGACCTCCTCTTCGAACGTATGCTGCGAGAGGTCGGGGCGGAAGAGTTGGTAGAGGTGGCGGACGCGGGGGCCGTTGAGGGTGGTGACCGTGCGGCCGTCGGGAGTGCAGAGTATGGTGGTGTCGTGGAGTGATGGGTGTGCGTGGATGGCGAATTTGCCGGTAGGGAGCATGTCGAGGTCGGGGTTGATGGGGTCATGGTTGAATGTGATTAGGGGGTGTGGCCACGGAGGGGGTCCGGGTTCGGGCAGAATGGGTGTGGTGGAGGGGACATAGCCTGAGTTGAATGCGGTGAGGGCGGTGGGGCCAGAGGGGGTCTCACTGATGGTGTCATGTAGTTGTAGGCATGGGGCCCACTGGACCTCGTGGAGCTGGGTGAGGTCGTGATGTTGGCCGCGAGCACACCATTCGCATTGCCATGTGGCATGTCCCTGAGCGGGGCGGCATTGGGAATGTATGGCGAAGTGCGGGCATGTGCAGCAGATGGAGGTGGGTTATGTGTGCAGGGGGTCATGACAGATGGAGCAGGCGGTGGGGGAGGGGGTAGGGAGGCATGCCGATGTGGGGGTGGAGGAGATGAGGCGGAAGCCGTCGTCGAGTTGTAACTGAATGTCCCATTCCGTGAGGTGTTCCGGGGCCCATTCAACCATGTATTGCATTTGGCCGTATTCTGTGTCCTTGTGTTTGGAGATGATGCGTGTTACGTCGCAGGGGGGGTAGTGGTGGTCTGAGGGGGTGAGGTATTCTGTGTCTAAGTGTGTGGTGGGTGCGGTGGGGGTGGGGTGAGTGGTGCGGGAGGTGTAGATGCCGGATGAGAGGATGGGGGGTGAGCGGGGGAGGTGAGGGGAGAGGAGGGGAATCCATGAGGGGTGTATAGTGATGGGGGGGATGCTTGGTTGGTAGTGAGGTTTGTGATGGGGAGGCGGTTGTGGATAGTATCGAGGGGCTCAGTGAGGATTGCGGCGAGGAGGCGGATGGGAACTGAGAGTGGGGTGGTGGACCCCGTGAGTGTGGTGATGGATTTGCATGATTTGAGGATGAAGGAGGATGAGGTGGCTCTGAGGAGGACTTGTGGCCACGAGGTGATGTTACTTTTCTAGAGGGGGGTCAGGCGGGGGAGGAGGGAGGCGTGTGTTTTGCGGGGAGAGAAATTGCAGTAGGCTTGCTTATATGTGTGAGGGTCGGTGATGTGTGTGGCTTTGTCCCGGAGTGAGGCGAGGAGGGCGTTGTCTTGAGTGGTGAAGTGGGCGCGGATTGTGGAGGCGATAGGGTTGGTGAGGGAGAGTGGAGGGATGTTGTGGAATAGGGTGCCCGCATCGCGCTGAGCTCTGACTAAGCACTTGAGTGTGGGTGGGGTGTAACAGGTTGACATGATGGATTCCGAGGGCCAATGGGAGTACGTGGTGGATAGGGTGCGTATGTGTGCGCGGGCCATGTGGCCTCTGTAGCCTGAGTTGTTCATGATTTTATGTAGGTGGCAAATTGTGAATTGTGCGGCGTGGGCTTTGAGGGAGGGGAGGCCGTATCCTAGGTCTGAGGTAGGGCGGTGAAGGGCGGTGCGGGGAAGGTTACGTACCGAGGAGACGGCGGAGCGGAGTGCGCGGCAGATTTGTCCTTCTAGAGTGTCGAGTTGGGAGTCGGTGAAGAGGCCGAGCTGGAGGGTGAAATGCTTTCCGATAAGGAGTCCACGGATGACCCTGATTCTGCGGGATTGTGTTAGTGGGGAGGTGGAAAGGGTGGTGATGAGGGATGCAGTGGTACGTTTGAGTTCGTGCCAGTGTGTGGTGAAGTTGAGGGATGTGTTCAGTTCTACCCCTAGGACGCGGTATGTGTCCTTGGGGCCAATGGAGGGGATGGGGGCCGGGGTGGAGTTTAGGGAGATGAACTGAGTTTGCAGGCGGGATGCGAGGAGGGTAGTGTTGGCGAGGGTGAGGGCGTTGCCTGTGCGCCAGAGGGCGCCGGTGATGCAGCATTTGCGGATGTTGACTGTCATGCCCGTGTAGGCGCTGAAGAGGGAGAGTTTTCTGAGCTGGATGGTCATGTTGGGGGTCGAGCCCGTGGCGAGGCTGAGGTCGTCAGCGAAGCCGTGTCCTGGGTATGTGGCTGTGGGTTCTGTGGGGTCGACGTTAGTGGCGGGGGGGCATGGGCGGTATCCCCGGCTTCCCACCGTGAGCCAGCGAAGGAAGGGTTCAAGGAAGAGGGTGAATAGAAAGGGGGAGAGGGTATCGCCCTGGAGGGTTCCGCGATTAATGTCTATAGAAGGGGTGGGGCCGTGGGGTGTAATATAATCTGTGGTTGAGACCCCGTAGAGGTGTTCGCATGTGTCGACAAAGGTGGGAGGCATACCGAGGTGACGCATGTGTTTGAACATGATACGGTGGTCCGCGGCATTGAAGGCGCCTTTGAAATCCGCGTACATGACGTAGATGTCTTTGTTGTGGAGTTTCGCGTCCTCCATTGTCATAATGAGGGAGGAGAGGGCGTCGTGGATACTGCGGTGTTGTTGGAATCCGTCCTGTTGGTCGCTGAGAATGCCGTGCGTTTCGGCGTATTTCGAGCCTGCATCTTTGATTAGTGCTGTCCATAGTTTAAGGAGGTTATTCATGAGGGCGATAGGGCGGTAGTTATCGAGGAGGGAGGGGTTGCCTTTTTTATGTAGGAGGCATGTTGTGCTATGGCACCAATCAGGAGGGGTGTAGGATTTGTGTGCTAGGAGGGAGAGGAGAGAGAAGAGGGCGGAGCGGGTTGCCGGTGGTAGGAATTTGATTATTTCGTTTGGGATACCGTCGGGGCCGGGGGCTTTGCCGGTGCCTAGGGAGTTGAGTGTATTATCGAAAGTGTCGCGGGTAATCATGTCGGCAAGGGTGAGAGAGGGGTCACCGCGGGGTTCGATGGTAAAGTTGTCGGGGTTGTCGGGGAGTTCCCATGGGGGGGTGGGTAGTTCGTGTGGGGTGGCGCAGCCGAGTTCGGTGGCGAAGTGAGAGTGTACCGCGTCAATGACGGCTGAGGGAGAGGATGCGGTGGTTTTATCGGGTCTGGTAATGCGGTGGAGGGTGGAGGCGGCGCCGGCGGGGGGTAGGAGGCCGCTTTTAATTTTCAATCGGCGGTGGGAGAGTTTGGGG
>JAPMLY010002946.1:0-30533 GCA_026401115.1 Tetraselmis chui | reverse complement strand
GGCACCATCACTCCCCTCCCCACCATCACCGAAGATTCCGCCGGCCCCATAGACTCCTCCTCCACACCCCTCACACACCATGACTCCGAACCCCCCCGCAAAGGAACTTCCCCCGCCCCCGCCTAACTCCTCCCTACGCCCACACCCGCCCCCACCACCCCCAGATCTCCCCCTCCCACCCGTCCCCCGCCCGTCTCCACCCCTCACCCGGATGACCCCATGGACATCACCAACCACTTATGACCTCCCACCGACCCCTCCCTCAAACCCGCTCCCCCGGTTGGCGTCAACAAGCCCACCCGCCAACACACCAAAAAGAGCCTCCCCTCACCACCCTCCCGACAATCCCCCCGCACCGCTAAACACACCCCCTCCAACTCCCTCACCCCCTTCCAACCACCCATCCCATCCCGGCCCCTACTATCTCCGCCTCATACGCCCAGTATGCCATTCCTTCCCCCAAACCCCTCCCCTCCACCTCTTAGACCACCTCAAAAGGAGAACTCGAGGATGACAAGGAGTTATGATCCGGCTGAAAAGAATAGGGTTCTTACTCACGAATCTGAGTGGAATCACCATGCGTGTGCTATTCGTGCGCATTTCATGGTAGTTTTGGAGTTTGAAATTAGGGCATGTTTGTTCGGAAGGGTCCGGATCCACTCCCTGGTCGAGGAATGGATAGAAGTACTCGACGCAGAATACCTCCTCGTTTCCAAGACCCATGGACCCTTCCAAACCGGCCTCCGAGACTGCCACGGCCAACGAGGCCGACCACCGTCCCAAGCAAAAACCACACAAGTAGGCGACCCAGGCCCGGGAATTAAAACCCACAACCCCCCACCTCCCTTCCAGATATCCGACAACACACTGTAACGAATAAGACACAGTAGGTCGAACCCGCGACCTCCTGTGTCTTATGCTTGCGACATACCGCATCGGAAAAGCAAAGTTGACACATTCCGCATATTTACCAAACCAAGGCAGTTGTTTCTGCTATTTATGTCACATGCAAAGCGCATGTACCGGCGTAGTAGAAAGACGCCCAGGAGGCTAGGGGGGCCGACGAGGATTATAAACGACTGTGCCAACACCAAATAAAATAAGCCACAGTGTACACTACACGCAAATGCACCCTCACAAAGGAAAAGGGGGCGGGATCAGTAATACTTCAGGACATGGCAAACAATGGTCGTTGAACACTGAGGACCTTCGTTCGACTGGCTTAGATAGTGGAATAGGAGATGCAGAGGGTGAGAGGGAACGCGTCAGGGAAGTGATTGCGTTACTTACGCCACATCACCATCATTTTCTACCGTGAATTTCCAAAGCTCCGGTAGATCGCATTGTGCAACGTATTTGCTTGTCACGGCTTGCATCCAATATTGTGGGGTATAAGCTCCCTTAATGCTGACAAAGTCTCCCACATGCTGCATTGTACGTCCCGCATAGACAGGAGCCAAACTGAATATGCCAATGGGCGGATATAAAGCTGATCAACCCATCATCTATACTCGTGTTGCTCGTGCTTGAGCTTCACGCCGCAGTTTTCATCACGGCTTCTTGAACTAGTCGAAGCACGATGTAATCAATCAACCAATGCCGTCGATGGTGGCTGCTCATCGTAAGGGACTTCACTCCCGCTGGCACATGAGCTCCTGTAGCACCTCAGCATTGTCGGGGTTCCGCTCCGCATCTTCAATTGCCGTCCGACCAAACCGGTCCCTGCAAACAGGTCGCAACAAAGTCACGATTTGCATTATTTTCATAATTTCTAAACACTGACATATTAGATTTACGTGCGCCCCCCTTTTCTACATGAGCATATCGCAAATGCAGTTCCCACACGTATGGGGAGATCACCACTCTAAGCGACGGCGTATGCGAAACATGACTTGTCTGGAATACCGACGAGGAAGTTGACGATGGCTGTAGATATGATGCATGTCGCTATGGGAACTGTGTGCTGTGGTTGACTTTGTATCATTCACGACTCGTCAGAAATAACTTTATCTTGAGATACACATGCGTATATCAGCAGTAGCACCTGATGTGGGCCATGTTGTCCAAGATTTTCATGAAAGATACACCTGTAGCGTGTGCTTATTGGATAATAGAACTACAGCAAGATTATCAACGCCCTTCGTCGGTGGCCACTTCAAATGCAATAACAGGCGAAAGCTTCACATCTTCTGTGATTGCGGTCAAGCCTGTCAGGATATAACTAAGTGAGAGGAAATTGATAACCGCGAAAGAATGTGATGTGATGCGACGTGATGATATACGTTGGAAGTGCATTTAGAGGAAAGTCTGTGCGGCATGATTTATGAATTTGTTGTGGTGTCTAGCGGAAATCCGTTGCACTGTGTCATTCCGTGCGAGGGGGTGAGACGGGATGCGTTGCACAGTTGCAATGGTAAGGGATGGGATGTGATGCGGACGGTGCAAAGTGATGTGATGGGCAGAGGCAGGATGTGATGTAAGGCGGTAGGGACATAACACGCACTGGGGCGTACTTCAGGTCAGGGCTTGCGTTGAACTCGAGGAGTAGCTTCACAAAGTGGAGCTGCCCGTCGGCACACGCGATGTGGAGGGGCGTTCGCATGTCGTAGTCGCTGCAATTGGGGTTGGCACCGTGCTTGAGGTACAGCAGCAGGGTGTCGTAGTTCTTCCTGCAGCCAGACACGTTATGATATCAATAATGCGCCTCGTGAAAGTATGGAATGTTAGAGTCCGGGTTGATGGGATGGGCAGGGATGGATGGGCAGGTTCATACTCGGCCACCAACTGACACAGCCTTTCGCCCATGTTCTTCAGCATCAGCTTAGCCCCGTGGCGCACGAGCAGCGACGCAGCTTCGGACTGCATGTTGTTGACTGCCTCATCAAGCGGCGTGCACCCCCATTCGTCCGCCACGTCAAAATCCGCCCCCATTCTGATCAGGTGAGCCAAGATGTGGAGGTGACCTGCTGAGGCTGCCACATGGATGGGTCGGCGCAAACTTGAGTCGCCTCTGCGGGGACGTCACCAAAAATGTGTCAACAATAGCCGCAGCGCTTAAACACTTAACATTACACATTTTCCCGTGTTCGCGAGGGACGCGTAATGTCGACATTTACTCGACGCCAATGTCGACGCGGTCGGTCTTTCGTCTACTGTGGTGTCCTGCAACCAACTGTCTTCCTTCCTCGCTTTCCTTTCTGCCGTTTCTTTTCTTTTACAACATCTTCCTCTTTCTCACGCGGAGCTTGTATTACTTTTTACTTCGGGGGTCGTCACTGTGCAATAAGCAACAAATGGGCATGGGGCCCCGGGCCCTTGCCGGCATTTCAAATCATAGAAGACTGCAATAATGTGTCCTTCCTGTATCTACCTATCAGTAAGTATGCAATTATCGTTCTACGCGAAATTTTCACGGAATTAGGATTTCGTGGAAGATAGACATAACAAACAGCAAGTGCGTGTGTATTTGTGTCGGGGGGGGGGGGGGGGCGTTTTGCCCCCTCCCTCTCCCTCCCCCGCCTATGTGACTGTGTGTGTGGCAGCGTGAGTGTGCGTGTGCTTGTGTAGCTGTCTGGGTTTCCGTGCGCGATGGGTGTGGTTGGGTTGAGCGATTAAAATTAATTGGCCATTCTGCAAATAAGGACGCGCATGAGATCATTGTTTTGCATGTAATTGTAATTAAGTACCCGTTAGCATCGAAATTCGGAAAACACAAATTTGATGATGAATTTATTATATTGCGACGACAACAAATTCGTTACTGTCAACGCTACGACCAGTACGGATAGCTTCCCTCTATTTTGTAGCGCGAAGAGTAAAGTAATTAAAGTACTATATGAAATTAGGCCCCCCGTGCTGAAGCAGGTACAGGTACGGGTGCAGGTGGTATATAAGGAGGCGGACTCATGATATTAATAATCCACTGCACACATACAGGTACTTATTCAATATTAAAAAAAATCTTAATCCTTACAAGGAAAATATATACTTCAACATTCAGCCTTACATAATATAGCCACCCGTACAGGAACCAGTACTCGAACCAACAAAAAATCTTACAAGAAAAAGCAGTGGAGGCCACCAAGCAGTACTCGAACCCATGTAGCAATAGCTATGTTCAATCGGCAGGTACCGGTAGTCGTACACAGAAAAGGATAAAGTTCTTAGTCAAAAATGGTCGGCAGTGTACTGACGTGAAGGAGGTACAGATGTTTCATCTTATTTATAATACTTCTCATCGCTGCATCCCGCTGGCATACCGTAGCATCCCGCAGGCAAGTGACGGCAAAAGCCGGCATAATATGTTTCGGAGGCAAGTGCAGGGCAAAAGACGGTGTCCTTGTGCACTTTATGTACCGAGCACGTACCGAGCATGTAGGGCAATGGCAATCGTGGCGGGTTCATCTTACGCGCGGTCGCCCGCGAGTGGAGTGGATGCTACGGTGAGCATGGGACCAAGAGAACCCCCAGAGAACGAGAATGTGTTCTACGAGGATGTGAATGATGATACAGTCCCATCATAGCGATAGTATTTATGGCCCATCGTTGTGACATCAGCAAATTATTAAAATTACGTACATTATCGCAATAGATGAGTTCTGCTCAAAAGAGTTCGCTACCGTAGGTACATTGGATCGCTGAATTTTGCGCGTCATTATTTACTGCTCAGCATGGTAATAGACGGATATATCTATGTACATCAGCACAAGCGTCAGGAGTAGATCATGAGACAAATCAGCAGCTGACGCAATAATATAATTTCGCCGCAGATATGTCTGTAAAATCTGTGACTGGAGTGCTGCTGAACTTGTAATTTACGGTTGTATTAATAATTAATTACTTACTTACATCAGTTGAAATAATTACTTACACAAGCGCTGCGAAGCCATGCAAAAAAAAACCCTGCTACCGTGGCAACGACTATCGCCATCCGCAATTTGTACCGAAGCAGGTTAAAATATGGTATCCATACATCGACAGACCAAGCAATCGCCGCGTTAGGCAACGCGGGTGGCGTCCAATGCAGAGGCATGGGCTGGGGCTCAGACGGCCTTTCAAGCCCATGGATGCCTCGAGTAGATGGGGATCGTCGATCTGGTGATTGCATCGAGACGTTGCAATTTACTTTGCAAAATATTAAATACACTGAATGAATTACGATAAGCAATTTATATCTTGTGAAATACTCGCCATCTTGACATACGCTGTTATACAGTAGGAAATGATTAAAAGCAAATCAAGGCACATAATGCCAAGCAGAAAAAAATCACAAGGCAGCCAGTTCTACCTATACTACATATATTGGGAATTTACAATCTTACACGCAAGTCCATGCACCCGTATCATTGGCACATCGAATGGCTCAGGTGAGACAAGTAGAGGATTCCGTAACGCGCACGAAAATATTTTTTCAATTACAAAGCTGCGCCTGTTGTCTTATTTTGTCGGTGGTGGATTCAACTGCTTTCTTTGCAACTGAATACAAATGATGTAAGGCTGTGGAATTCACCACCAAAAGGGAAAAAAGCGGAGGTCAAATAAAAGCCCGCGGAGCAGGGAGGCAGGCAACAGCAGCTGCACCACCCCCCAGGCCAGCCCAGGGGGGCAGGCATCACATAGGTCGGCACTAAAAGTCGGCACCATTATCCGCCTCATATTAAAATGCAGGATTACAATTCGGGTAGCGCAGCATTACGATATGTACATAGCGAGACCACATGCCCGTATGCGCACCCACCAATATGTCGCTCAAAGCCACCAGCGATTGGGCGCTTGATCTATGATGTGTGGATGACCTCTCTCTTGATTGATAGTCACGACCGGATACTACGGATGAGATGTGATTATGTGGCGATACTGCGATTAATTCGCGTGGATGACAACAGTTGCCCTTGAAGAGAATGCTAGTTGGATTGGTGTCTTCCTTCCCCGGCGACGATTTCGAATGTTGTTTGGCTACACTTTGCCGTTCTCCATATATAAGTACCTTGTTGTTGATGTTACTGTCACAAGTACACGAACGAATTATAGTAGTGTTCCGGCTGTGGGTTCCCCCCCTACCTATTCCGGGTAGCCCAGCGGCTAGAGGTTAGCATGCTTAGCTTTTGCTTATCTCCGCACTGCATTTTCGCTTGGCACACTGTCCGTTCAGCCGGTCTATGACTACTACCCCTCTGCTCCTGAGGATGGGGGGCGGTTCGCTCCGGTAGCGGTGAGTGGAATTTGATAATCGTTTGGCTACTTTGGTAGATGTTCGTAGGTTCCTTGATATGGGTGCTCTACCTTCCCGCTCATTACGTGCGTTCTGGCAATTCTTCTCGCTTGCCCGCCGCTCTACGTGTGTTCCTTTCCGTCGGTTCCTTGGTGATGTGCGCCGTGAGTTCATGCAACGTCTTTCTATGGTTTTTCATGTCACCTTGGGCTATTGTGTTCGAGATGCCTTGCACGAGGGCATTTCTTATGCAAGTGCTTGCCTTCCCGCCCCGCGGGGTTATGCATGTGGGTTTTCTCTTTTCGCTTTTCATGATTGGTGGTTTTTCGTTGCTTTTCTGTTAATTATGTCTTAGTGTGTACAAGTTTAATACTAATCTATACACACTACCCTAATCGCGATTCATTGTCCAACGCGCGAGAGCATGAAAGGTTTCAAGTAACAATGTATTACAAAACTACCAGATACTGTACCGTCAGACGACTCTGAAATGCCATTGATCATTAACTATCGCTGACCTTATTAATGGCGATACGCCGGCAGCAAACATCATCAATACAAGTCTAATATGTATAGTAATATTTACAATGTCGTATGGTAGTATCGTCAGAGAAGAAAACACGTTCTTTAGATAGGATTACAAGAAGAACAACATGAGCACGGACGGGGAAAAAGGGAGGGGGATGAAAAGGGCAAGAGTGACAAGACACGTTCTTTGGTGTATAATTTGTATATTGTTGCGCAAAAGAGACAAGAGCAGTATTCAGGAAAGCACCAAAGATGTTCACATTGTCGTAGTAGCTATCGTTTGATGTTTAATGACACCCGGGCAGCTATATTTGCATTTGACAAAATCATCTTAGAAATGGAAGTAACTCGATAATATGATTTTCCAGCAATAGTATCAATATACATAGACATTAAAATTTTCAAGGTTCTCGGCGTTGCGCCGGCTGTATTTCATTTCAGTTAAATGCGAGGGAAGGCGTGCGCACTCGTCGATATCATGATCGCCGTCCAACAACAGTAGCGCCTTCAGGCCGACCAGATCCCCCACAAATGCTGCGGCGCACAGTTTTGTGACGAGGTCTGTCTTCAAGGTCGTTAGGTGCGATTTCACCTAATGACGCCGCCGACCAAACACCTCATAACCCGGCGCAAAAAAAGGGCAGCATTATTGATGTTGATGTCTCATGTCGCACTGACGCGGACGTACCGTCTGGATCGTCTCCTTAATTTGTTGCTTGTCAGTGTCGTGGATGGGATCCAGACTCTTCAGTCGCGCGATCAAGTTCTTGCATGCCAGGCGGTGATCGGGGCGATACTTCGAACATATTGACTTGAGCTCGTTGTATGGCACCACCAACACACGACACATCGTCGTTGTCCGAATGTCGTAATTCTGAAGCATAGCGAATGGGGGCGGGCGTTATAATAATAATGCCGTTGTCAGTGTAGTTACGAGTAAAGGTTCCTCCACCACATGGCTGGTGGCATATCCGAACGCATTATTTACTCAAGGGATAAATCCAGTTCTGGGTATTATTACTCTAAAATACATACCATTTGAGGGTGCAACAAGATTTTACGAGTATATTATGATTATTTGGTTATTATTAGGAGTTTAAAATTAATAAGACTGGATATATTGATGCGAGCGCGCCGAGTTTATTTTGCTTTGAGGGTAATCCTTAGTACGCCCATTCCTAAAATATCGCTAAACGTATAGGTACCTTTACCGGATGCTTGGCGCCGTTTTCGCGCACCGCGGGGCGCCCGGCACATCAGCACGCAAGATCACCGGCGTTTTATTATTATTGTAATTTGAAAAAAAAATACGTACAAACTGAATTATATCTTAAATCTAAAAATCAATAAAATAACATCATCGGAAAAAATACGCCATGTCAAATATATTTTAATCTAACAAATTAAAATTACTGAAGACATATTTCTGTCCGGGAAAACGATCCCTTTATTATTCCAGTGACTGAAATCTGCACCCGCAATGACCATGCACTGCAAATACAAATTTAGGCTGACACATACAAAAGGAAAACTAAATACACATATGTAAGTGCCACATATTCAAATGAAATATATGTATTCGATCGAACTCACAACTGGATTATCCTCTGTCTTAGAGCAATTACAGCATCGACACGCAACAATCAGAATCGAAATTACAGAAAGACTAGAGGCCCATAGTTGTGCCTCACTGTTGATTTCGCACACACAGCCACACAGCCACACACACACGCGCGCGCGCGCGCATTACGTCTTTTCTAATAATACTCACATTCTGTCTCTCTCACTCTGCATTTTTGTAATCATTAAAATAATGCTCCTATACCCATCGTAGCGATACGCGTTAGCTTCCAAATTCCTATCCCGATAAGTGGGCTACACAACATGCTTTTGTATTTTCCAAGCCATAAAACCGCATTTGTAGTACCGACTCTAATGGAGCTAATGAGACGGGGGCGCACTGACCGAGACACACAAACACACACACGCGCGCGCGCGCATTTTTGCAAATCTATTTGGTAGGATACGTAATGATGGTCAATTAAGCTTCGTTAGGTTCATATCTTATGAACAGAAAACTGGGATGGTGATGTATGGGCCGTCCTACCTGTCGTACCCCGCAGAACACACCGGCCGCGCCGAACGTGCCTCCCCGCTCCACCGTCCTAAAGGTTGTTTGCCCTCCATCCTGGACAGCCAGCGACCCAGACAGCACTATGTACCAACTATACGAGCGCTCCCCCGCACGCGAGAGGACAGTGTGGGGCTGGAAAAAGTCAAGCACGGCCACGTGCGCGATGGCATGCACAAAGTCCTCGGATGTTCCCTGCAATGATGCGGTGGAGACTCTCAGTGTTGACACCCGAGAAGTGATGAGCGTATACCATAACACCAGTCATGCATTTAAAAGACAAAACGGTAGAATGCTGTGAAAGAATGGAGGGTAGGAGGTGGTTAGAGACTCTTGCCTGCAACAGGGGCGTCTTGGTGAGCTTTTTATAGTAGAGGTGACTCAGGATGCGGTTGCGGATATAGGGTGGGCAGTGCTGCAGCGCTTCGTCCGTCTCGCTGAGAAGATCTTGGTGAGTCTCCAGTTGTTTCACAGCCATGTCGCGCAGGTCAGCCGGGATCTCCTTCGTCGCCAAGTACGAGTCCACCTCGGCCACTTTGGACCGAAACACGAGGGTGTTTTGATCCATCTTTGTTGTCAGAATGGTGATGTTGCCAATCACGTACGCAGCCAGGCCCATATTTATCACCTATCACACACACATGTGATCACACAAATACATAATTAACTCATTGCGGACAGTGTGAATGCGGCGAGTGTTTTTTGGTCATGGGATGAAAAGACGAACAAATCAGATGAGACGCATCGTTGCATACATTGACGTCAGTGGTGGTTAGGGCAAAGGGATAAGGCAGAACGTACCATCACAATGAGCACAAAGGCCTCCTCCGCACCGTTCACTGGCAGCAAATCGCCGTATCCCACTGTAGTGAAGGTGGTGATCGCCCAATAGAGGGACGTAAGGTACTGCCTCCAACGATTCTGTTCACGGTCAGGGAAACGCAAAATTTACACGACTGGGACTATTAGTGGGGATCGAATCTAATAACACGGTGGCAATGATGAGTACCAACATTGCGGAGAAAAGGCAGCTTGCTGGGGCACTCACATCCCCCACAACCTCATTAACCCCAAGTTCATGCATCCAACCGGCCTCCCCTTGCACGTCGCCCACAAACCAAAACAAGCATGCCTCCACGTGTGCCAGCACTGCCACCATGGTTAGCAGCTTGAGAATGATGACGGCCTCGTAGTTAATGGACACCTGAGATTGAATACCGTGGGCGGGGGCGGCGGCGGAATTGTGGGTTCCACTGGGAAAGTCGTCCACTGAAGGTATAATCTGTGCAGCTCCATCCCGTGATTGATTGATATGAGTGTGTGCATGTATGTGTGTGTGTGTGTGTGTGTGTGTGTGTGTGTGTGTGTGTGTGTGTGTGTGTGTGTGTGTGTGTGTGTGTGTGTGTATGTGTGTGTGTGTGAAGAGGGGGATGAATCTGAATCCAAATCGGGGCACTACGAGGCAGGCCTATTCCTAAGGAGCTTACACTCTTCTCCAGCCTTTTCTGCAGCAGAAACAGGCGCCTCACTCGAAGAACGCGTGTGAATGCGATCAGCTTGATATACGGATTGGCGGGCGCCACACTGGCGCCGATCCTGTGAGCAGACATTCCAGGTAATCAGGTATGGAGCGGACCGGCGGAGTTTCGTAGCAAAACATGAGACAAGGGTGGTCTGTATAATCAACAGACGTTGTGCGATGCATGCTATACCCAGTCTGTTGAAGCCAGCGCTTAGGTGAATGGTGCCGGAGGGATGAAACTTTAGCATGTATGCAGTAGTAGTGGTCCTTTGAGTGAACGGATGATGGGTGGTGGTGGCTATTCGCTGTCAAAGACCATCCAGTGTTTCTTTATGTGATCATGGTCTGTGTTAATGTTGCAGTTCTTATTACTTACAGCTAATGTAATGTCGTTTACGGGCTGGAGGCTGCCCATGTTGGCGACAGAGCTCCAGGTGCACTCACCTGTCGAATGGGATCGCTGCGGAGATATCCAACCAGAAGTGAAAGCTCAGGTAGATAAGTGCAATATCTCGTCTGGAGTGGACGAGGTGGCCCTTGACGGTCGCGGGTGTGCAGAAAGTGACGAACACGTCGAGCAAGAAAAATATGTCCACCGCCCAAACAAGGGCGTTCAACACTGGAGGACGCTTGTCAATAAAGCCTACCGAGAAAGGAACCTGCAAGGGATAACCCGTAGCAATTGCGCGAGAGTTCCGGACAGTAAGTGCTGCCATTGAGTAAAATAATCCGATCGAACAGGAAGTGTGCTCGTACAAAAGACGCCCGGATATGAGCTCGGAGAAATGCCCCGCCGCCCGCCGTATATAACGAGCACTATTATGTGGGTTATGTCTGTTGTTCCGGTGTTCCACACTTCAACCATAAGTCGCACCGTCTTGACCGTTCAGGGCCAACTTACCTGAAAGAGGTTCCAGTAGGTGAGAAGTACGCTGAGCTGCCACCATAGGTTGTACAGCCGGTTGCTGGGGTTGAATATCAGGAAGTGGCCGTCGAACCACAAGGAGCGACTATCGGACAGGATATCCCAAGCATCGCTTTGAGACTGGTTACCGTCCTGAGATTTATCGACGGAGGACTTCCTCTTCCAGCAGGGAAATTCGAAGCCCTGCGGCTCGAAAGTAAAAGGCAGGCGTTGCAGCACGTATTGAAAGCGTCGAAAAAGCTGATATGAGGAAAATTCGCTACATAAAATAAATAATAAGCGAACTCGAAGTAGTATATTGGACATCACACCTGCCACGGCTTAGGTGATGCACCCAGCAACCTCACAAGAAACCCCATTGAGGACAGCCGAGGACCCGTGTAGCTTGTTGCACTGAAATTTGAAACCATTTGAGTACTGGCACCTTTCTTCCCGCTAGCAGCGCTGGTCTTGCTTCTCGCAGAGGTTGTAGCCCCCTCTGGAAGCGTGTCGCTGAGGCAACCACAATGTAGCTCATTGCCGTCCGTTATACTCGCGACACTGTTGTTCTTGACCCTCATTACGAATAACTCTTCTCAGCACCAGACGAGAGCTGATATGTCGGCCGAACTGGAGTTGGGACAGATTGAGAGGCCACCGGTGTATTACTAGCGTCCGTAGAGGTTTATCTTATCGGGATAGACATGATGATGGGGTGCCGCGAAAGCGATCACGGTACCGACGATAGTGGTAGTTTTTTATTTTTTTATACGATTGTTGCAGTATCAGGCTACTTTCAGGTACGGCTAACGCAGTCCACTCGTACTGCTGATTAAGATGTGCCGCCCCCGTAGCGAGTACTGCGATACGGTACGTGTATACCGAATTATGAAAAAATACAATTAATGTAAATTAGTTAATGCAGCGCCTTTCTGTGGTTCTTTTTGGCACGCAGGGATCTGCTATCTGCTTATCTCTACCGATGCCGGAGAAAACCCGTCCTTTCTTTTGGGCTTCTGTTCCGGTCGTCTCTTCTTCTTTGCCGGTGGGATCCATTTTTTCTTTATATTTTAATACGAGTGGCCTGTCGTAATTTGCATTTTTGTAATCATATAAACACAAACCTTGTGTGTCTCACTATGTATTTTTGTAGACATTAAGATAGTCCATGGAGGCCCAAGTCGTGATACTTAATTTTTACACACAAACACACACACACACACACACACACACACACACACACACACACACACACACACACACACACACACACACACACACACACACACACACACACACACACACACACACACACACACAATTTCTTCTCTCTCATTATGTATATTTTTGTAATTATGCACACATACTGTGTGTCTCACTCTGTATTTTTGTAATCACAGAAATAATGCTCCTGTACGGCTGTACCCATCGTAGCGATGCGCAGTAGTTAAAGACGAATTCTAATCCTTATCCCAATAAGTGCGCAGTACCCCAAGTTGGTGTTTTTTCCAAATAACAAATATCGCATTTGTAGTAATAAAATCCAATCGAGCTGATGATAAGGGGACACACCGACAGAGAGACAGACAGACAGACACACACACACACAGATTTTAGCAAATTAATGTAGTAGGATTACGGGTACCTGTACACTTATAAAAATGATGATGCTGCTTGCTGGTCGATGATTGGGAAACTTTTTGGATAATGCCCACCTTCCCTTGCTGGTGTACGATTATTTGAAAATAAAGTCGCGATAGAGTACGGCGGTAGTTCGATCTGCGTACATAAGACTTTGGACGCTCTTGCCTGCCCCCCTGCTCGGCGGGCTCAAAAAAATCTGCTTACCTACTACCGTTATTTGTCCTTTCTAATTATGCTTTGCGTTTTCACTTATGGTAGTTCTCATAAGTTCTCGCCCCGCGGCAACCTCGAAATGCAGCGGGATCTTGACAGCACGAGACAACAGGAACGCAAGAACGTCAGTATAGCAGCTATCGAAAGTGGTAGCTCACGCAGCTGAACTCCGTTCAATTCAATACTAGGATTGCCTAGATAGTAATCTGCCTGCGTACCCTTCCAAGGTCGTCTAGATAGTAATCTCCTCAATGGGAGGCGTCACGGGTAACCATGTCGAGTTCGAAGGATCGGGGGGTACCAACGCCAAGAAGAGAGTTGTCGGCTTCCAAACGGCAGAAGTTGCCATGCACAATAAAAGCAAGGCCCCTACGGTGTTCTCGGCGTTTTCAGAGTCTCCGGAGAGCTTCATTGGCCCGACAGCCTCATCGATGGGTGGGCTCGTCAAGCTACTAAGCAACGCAAAGGAGAACCTGGGAGCTGGCGGTAGAGCAGCGGCTCGTTCCTTGTCAACTCGCAGAGAAGAGCAGTTCGTTGAGTACCGGCCCCGAGTCACTTCGTGGGACGTACAGCCCGACGCCCGTCCCTTATGGTACGACGGTCACTGTCTCTTGTTCAACCCAGACAACTGGTTTTATCAAGTATGGTGGCGGCTGAGCGCCATTCTCGCGTACTGGACCCTCTTCCAGGTGAGCCTGCTCAGTGTAACCCCGGCCCCAAGAACTGCGCTGCTGGCCTGATGAGAGGATAATGCTCTAGTATGTACTTTATCATTCACTGTTTTTTTTTTTTTTTGCGCCCCACTGCTGTTATTGCCTGTTATTGCCTGATATTGATACTGAACGGTCAGCTGGATAATAACCCTGATCGACAATTCCATATATAAAGGATTTTGCTGGTAGGGATAGAAGGATGGAATAAAATATGAACTTGCTCTCGTTCAGTCCCTATTGTATCAGACGAGCACTCACGTGTATACTGTGCTCTCCCGCCACTGCGACGCGTAGGTTCCTTTCTCGGTTGGTTTCGTGGATGATACTACGGCCCCCCCGATCATGGTTGCCCTCGTTTGGGCAGTGGACGTGTTTTTCCTGCTCGACGTTTTCGTCACTTTCTGCACTCCCGCAATGGTGAATGGCCACCTCGTGCATTCCAGGCGGAACATAGCTCTGATATACCTCAGTTTCTACTTTTGGATGGACATCTGCGCGGCAATCCCCTTTGACAGGTTTGTCTTTTCACATACTTTGTACAGCCAAGCACCTGCAGTTAATACTATTTGGACGTGTTGTACATCTCGCTACCATACCACGGCTGTAAGCATCCCAATTTTTGGGGAGTACGTCCTGTATCTTGTGCTGCGAGCTCGTGGCAAGGGTCTCGAGTTTAAATTTTGTTGTGGGAGCTGAGCTGATCACTGCTAGCAGCAGTACACTGAACTTACGAAGTCTACCTTACAACTCTACCCAGAGTGCGCGTGTGTTTATTGCCCTTCCATCCCGCCGACGCGCATCTGCCTCACGCGCCCCTTGCGACTTGAGAGCCTACCTGGCCGCCCTGCTGCTGCCAGCTTATGACCCTTCGATACTGGATAAACAGGATCGCGGCGAGTGCGGCGCCCTCCAATCCATACGTCAAACTGCTCGCACTCACGCGTCTGCTTCGAGTTCGGCGGCTTTTTGAGCTCCAAAAGAAACTGGAGAAGAGTGTGAGCTCCTCACAACATACCCGACCCCTCTGCTCCCCAACAATACTCACAGTTTAACGTGCTAAGTAATAAGACCATTTGCATTACTATTGTACCCCTCAATCTATATATTGTCCCATTCCCATTCTGCACTGGCTGTATAATGTGGGCTCCCTTGTCAATCATGCAAGGCCCCCGTGTCTATCTTGCTTGCCTTACACTCAAGTACACAACTCGCTCGATGTATGCACCCCGTCCTCCACCATGCCATACATATTAGTCAGACATTATTTGTTGCAAGGCACATTAGCATGTGCCTCAATTTCCCCGAACACAACATTCAGCACTGCAGCAGAGACAAAAATTGTGTGCGCGTATACATCATTATAGTGTGCGCCACTCCCTCGTCCCTCGCCCCATATTCACACATTATTTGCACCTACTCGGACGTTGCATTCATTGGACAAATTATGAGCTCTCAACTGCAATCATCCCTCATCAGTACATCTTCGCCCCGCCCCTGACGCCAAGCGCGTGCCCTGCCCAAATCCAGGTGTCCATAAACTATGAGGCAGTCATCATGCTAAAGCTGCTCACGATGGTGGCAGTACTGGCGCATGTACAGGCTTGTGTATTTTGGTTTGTGGGCGACGTGCAAGGGCAGGCGGGCTGGATGCATGTGCTTGGGATAGCTGAGGCAGTGGCGCATGTAAGTAGTGCTACTTACGGTCATAAATATGCCTTTGTCGCACCTCGGTCATCAGGATTACTGTTATGACAGAACCATTGCTGTTGCTGATCGACATTACCGCTGCCCTTCTCAACTGTCAAAAGGTGCTTACTTTCATGTCCTGGCATCTTTTAGGATCCTTGGCGGCAGTACCTCACCTCTCTCTACTGGGCCGTCACCACCTTCACCACAGTGGGGTACGGCGACCTTCGGCCAGTAAATGGCGCAGAGGAGACATTTGTGCTCTTTGCAATGGTGTGCCGCTATTTCGCATGGACTGTCATTCGCAGTCAGATGTGCAATGCTTAGCACATCTGTGATAGTGATTAAATGGGGCCAGTCGTCTTATCGTGTGGTGCTGTGATGCAGGTGATCAATATGGGCATGACTGCGTACGTGATTGGCAACATAACCATCCTGACAACCGAAGTGGACCAGAAGACGCTTGTGTTCAGGGCAAAGGTGTCTGAGGTGGACTCCTACTTGGCGACGAAGGAGATTCCGACTGACTTGCGCGACATGGCGGTCCGGCAGTTGGAGACGCACCAGGAGATGTTGGGCGAGACGGACGAGGCACTGCAGCACTGCCCACCTTACATCCGCAACCGCATCCTGAGCTTCCTCTACTCCAAGAAGCTGTCTCACTGCCCACTTCTCCGCGTAAGGCTCCTCTTTCCCTCATCTTCGCCAATATTTCGATCGTGATTTTTTTAATCATCCCATTCCCTATTTTGCGCACCCCCTCTTCATTTTCATCTACCAATTTTATAATCATGACAATGCTTGATTTATCGTAAACTACCCCATAACCCTCTTTCCTTTGTTCGTAGTCCCCCTCGCGTTTATCTTTGCCAATGTTACTATCATGATAATGCGTTTCGTCGCCAGCCCATGACACCCTTCTCCGTGTATCTCCGTTGCGCAGGGTACATCCGAAAACTTTGTGCACGCGATTGCGCACGCAGCGATTCTGAACTTTTTCCAGGCCGACACCCTTCTCGCCAGCGCGGGGGAGCGCTCGTACAATTGGTTCATTGTCATGTCCGGTGCTCTGGTAGTCAAGGATGGCGCACGGTCGCGCTCCGACAGCACAATATTCAGAACAATCAAGAAAGGAAACACGTTTGGCGCCGCGGGCGTGTTCTGCAACATGCGACAGGTGATGCTTTTCTGATTAGATCGCCTCAGTGCCATATTTGGCGCGATAGTAAAGAAAAAGATTCCTGCAATTTAAAATTTTTCACATGTAAATTCTGTAAAGGACTCTTATGGTTCTCAGTCAACATTCGGTTTTTGTTAACACTGTGAAAACCTAATGTTGAAGGAGCTAGTGGAGGCTTGGCAGTGGGTCGGCTGTCGAGTCTCATGTCTAGCCGGAGTAACTCGTGTACGTTCCAACCCACCCAGGACTATGCCATCAGGACAAAGGTGTTGTGTCGCGTGCTGGTGGTGCCCTACACCTCACTCAAAACCATATGCGAAAAGTACCGGCCCGACCACCGACGGGTGTGCGAAAACTTTTGCGCGCGTCTCGAGAGCCTCAACCCCTCCCACGAAGCCGATAAGCTGCACATTCAGGAGACGCTGAGCTCGGTGAGTACCCCGCGCTTGTACCACGGCATGCTTTTCATGTCTTTCTTAAATTTTGTTTGCCAAGGCTCGACGCAAAGCCTGACGGTTGGTATATGTGTCGGCGATGATAACCTGCCCGTCGCGAAAATGCATATTTCCAGTCATAATCCTTAGATAATCTTGCAATCGCGTATTATGTAATTCCCAGTCGCGACATAACCGCAATACACTCTTCGCAGGATGGCGGTGGTGCTGCCCGTACCGCAAGTGACATCAATAACATTGAATCGCATACAACATCGGCTTAGACCTGTGGGGTTCTTTTCCTCCTTGCTCCTTTTTGCTTCGTGGTTTCCACTGCCTTTTCTTGTAAAAAATCTCATGCAACTCGGCATTGTTACTTAAGCGGTGTAGCACCGGCGTCACATTTGAATGCCAATGTGGCTTAGTTAGGTGCCTCTCCTCCCCACTCCACTTGTTAAAGCCCCCCATTCTGAAAAGTGGATGGCATGAAATATACGGTCAAGAAGCATTGTTTAGGCTAAGTTTTTCACATCATCTGCGTAGGTCAAGGATGGGGACTGCAGTAAGTACTGTTGAACCTAAAGTTTATATTACAGCCATATATGCCTACCCCCCCCCCCCCCCCCCCCCCCTTTCCCCATTTAAACCCTAATATAAACCCTAAATCCGCACAAATTATTCTGGATGTTTTTGGCACATAAAACGCATTATTTAAAGGTTATGGCCTGATGTCGAACAGCATCAACAAATTATGATGTCGGATCCAATTTATATGAATATGGTAATTACCTACTATTTCTATGTACGTATGCTTTAATTTTTATTGTTTTATTCGTTTGTAAGTATGTTAACTCGCCGACCCTTTGGATTCGATACTGCAAATGCGACAGCATAGTTTGGGAAATTGACGTATATGAAGCATTACTATGGCTTTTTCATTTAGGGTTTAGGGTTTTTAACTGTGACGTTGATAAAATTGCTTGCTGTGCCGGCGATTTGAATTATTACAAAAAAATGTTGATGTGGCGTTTCGTTAGCATGACGATGGCGGTAGCGCTGCCATCTGTGCTGTGAAATGCCCAACATTACATTCATGAAATAATTTGGTGGCACTGAAAATAAACGTTCAAGCTACTTACAAACCTGGTAGGGTTTCAATACGATACTTTCACCATACTCAAGTCATTGATAGACTCCCAACTGTGACGAGATCAAGCAAGTGGTGCCTCACAACTGGGTCTTTGTGAGGCCACTCCAATTCGCTGACAACTTGGCGTTTTGCTGCTATGCGATGACCGTAGGTGAGGTCTCACGTGCTGTCGCTCAAGACCGACTTTGTCTCAAATTTATGCCACGCCGCGGTAATGGGCGATGTGGCCCAACTGAAGGCTCTTTTGCAATCAGACAGAGCGCACGACATCAACGAGTGCGCCCCACCACGCGCAGACACGTACACACACATACACACGCGCGCGCGCACGCATACCATGCTTTCGCTTCACCTAGCGACCATGGAATAAACGTCGAGGTTTTGTTTGTATGTCAAATTTGTGACAGGGGTGACTACAGTGGGCGCCGGCCATTGCACATGGCGGCATCGGCAGGCCACATCGCGATGATCAAGTATTTGGTGACAGAGGAGCGCGCAGATGTGAACGTAAAGGACGCGTACGGCGCCTCGCCCCTTTACGATGCCGTCACCCACATGCGCACTGCATCCGCGGCGGTGCTGCGGGAGTATGGCGCCCGTTTGATGCTGCGCAACGCAGGCGCCAGCCTCTCCAAGCTGGTGGCAGCGTAAGTGATTCGCCCAATCCATCATTAGCCTTTATTACGTGCGCTGCCCTGAACATGGACCCAATACCATGTATGTTCGAATCCGACTCTCACAGCCACACATGTGTCCCCCTCCCCTTGTCCAACACATACACACACACACACACACACACACACACACACACACACACACACACACACACACACACACACACACACACACACACACACACACACACACACGCACGCACGCGCACGCACGCACGGAATGATACATGTAACACCGAGAACAGTCAACGCTACGAAGCGCTTAAGCTACACCTCGAGAATGGTGCTGATCCTAATTGCGGTGACTACGACCTGCGCACTCCGCTCCACCTCGCCTGCGCTGAGGGGCAGCTAGCTTTTGTGAAGCTGCTCACGCGATTTAAAGCAAGCCCCACCGTCAAGTAAGCATTCCCTCCCTTATTTCCCTTTTATTTCATCTCTGTTTTCCGGTCGATTCTAATCGTTGCTCCTATCTTACGTTTTACCGCTTTGAATTTCGTTGGCCTAACTGTCTTCTTTTGACTTGGTCTGGCGTGATAGGGACCGCTATGGTGTGACGCCGCTCGACGAAGCGCAGGCACATCCATCGGTGGCTCATGTTTTGACGCAGGAGGAGATCACGCAGAGTGCCTTCGACACTTGGCTGCCTACCGGAAATTCGTCTGTAGCCTTGAGACCCGAGGACGTCATAGATGATTGTATACGCGCAGACCCGGACATGTTGGCCACTCTAGATCTGTAGTAGAGCTCGTGGCTTTGGTTGTCGAGCGGAGTTGTTCATTTTTGATTTGCTCATTCATCAATGAGTCAAAGGGGGGGGGGGGGGGGGGGGGGGGGGGGGGGTTAAAACCTTATCCACGAAAACAAATTTCAAATTTAGATTGAATTGCAATACCAACAATACCAACAAAATGAACGGATCTAAAGGATCAAATCTTAAGGCCATTAGGTGCTCAACCATTTAGGACATTTAAAAGCAAAGATTTGGCCGGGTACTCTTCGACTAGCTAGGTACACTTGTCGATACACCTATATGCAACGTCGTTAGAAACTGTAAGGAACCGCAATAATTGCCACAATCCCCCCGCCCAAGCAGTAATAATAGAACTTCGGTCGTGCCGGAGCTAGGGGGATGAAGGCAGGCGAAACAACCCCTCGCCCATGTCGTCGAAGTCCCCGACTCAATCCACGTACACCCTCGTAAGAGCTAATGGCCGCTCCTCCCGTCGCAGCTCGCCTCCTCGCATAGGCTTTCCCTCCCTTCGGGGAAGGGGGGTAAGACGATAGCTACACCTACTGGCCGTCTGTTGCACCTCCCGTCGCGTCCATAATGTCTAGGTCGGTTGCCTAGGTGCATCCGGCACGGGATAATCCGTGCAATACCGTCCGCACCCTCGCCTTGTGGTTTGCACTCCTCGGGGGGGCGCCTATGAGGGCGATGTGCTTTCGCGATAACCTTAGCACACCGCATGAGGCACTCGTGTCGATGATGGGTACATACCGACCATAGGAGAGGTTGCATAACGAAGTCAAATCGGGGTTCCGACGTGTAAGGTGCCGGGTACGAACGTTCTAACCAAAACCCTCCGTACGATGTTTTTTTCGGCTGCGGCCGATCTAAAATCGGTGCCGCCAGGCCGTGCCGCTCTTCTCGCCGCGGTATTCCTCCTCGCGGTTGGAGTCGAGCTCCCTTGATGGGTCTTCTCGACCTCATGAGCGCTAGTCGACGTCGAGCGCGCGACTTTCCGTGGCGTTGCTTCCCGGCTTTCCGATGCCACCTTTAATACCCGCGTCCCGCCACTGATCCGTCCAAACTCTCCTCGCTATGTTTTTTTAACATTTACCCTCCCGCCTCTTTATCATGATAATATCTGTTAGTATATTGAGGCGCGAAAAACATATCGGACAAGCCGAGCGGGATATCCTGGCGCTAGTAGTGCACATATATTATGTCTAAAAGCCCTCCGGATAAAGCTTTTCCGAATGTTTTTACCGCCCGGATCGCATCCATCGGCTCACTCCGCCTAACCCCTTACCATGCCCAGGTATGGCACGGCAATAGGGCTACAAACGCCCACTACCACGAGGAGGTGGAAGTGAGTGCCGAAGGGCATGCGAGCGTACCCCCCTCCGGGGCCGGTGCCGCTGCGCTACCGGCGGGCGCCTTCACAGTGTGTTTTGTACTTTGTTATTACCGTTAATGGAAAGGTTGGAATAATCAATTCACAACGCAAACCCAAAACCTGAGAGACTTAGGTGGTTGCACGGGTCCGCCTAGAGAGGGCAGCCGTAAAGTCGGTATTGCTATGTATTATTGAAAGTTTTCCATTTTAACGGCATTTATCATATGATATAATGATACGGCATGTCATATACCGTGCGTGCAGATAAGGGAGTGGATCTCGCATGACGTGGTCCTTTTATGTAACATGTAGTGTCAGTTTAAAGCGGGCCAACGGCGAAGTACATTGAGCATATATTTAGTCGATTTCGCTCAATACATCTTCCCTAGCTACCGACAAAGGCTACGGGAAACTTATACCTATGTCCTCATCAAACTGAAAGAGTCGATTTTCTTAGCGAAGAAAGGCAGTGATTTTGGCCAGGAAAGGAAGCTACGCACAAAATGTTAATGTCCTCAAGAAACCGCGCCATTTCCCGCTGCACGCTCATGTGCCCCAATAAAGATTACGCTGGTGGATACTTTTGACCACTTTCTAATTGAAATGAAGTTACAACAATACCGCGAACCGTAGTACGTTGCACGATGCTGCACAATTCAGTTGTTGCCTTGTGGCCCTTGAAATTGACATTGAAATTGTTCACAACATGTGCCGGCAAATTGGACCGACTATTGTCTCTCGGGCCACTCTACTTTGCCATTCAGGACTTATTAGCAAGTTGGGCCCGGGTCTCTTCGACCAGGTACACATATCGACACACCTAGCTTCACTGTGTGTCGACGTTCCTCGGGAGTTAAAAAACTGTAAGCAATCGAAGCAATTGCTACAAGCCCCCCCCCCCCCCCCCCCCCCCCCCCCCCCCCCCCGCCTAAACAGTAACAACGTAATGATTTTGTAATCAAGAAAAATAGATCTAAAAATAAATCCACTTGTCGAGAAATGCAAAACTAAACTGCTGCTCGACCTTCACGATGCTCGGCCCGCTCCCACCGAACCGGGGTGCCGAGCGGCCGAGGCCGGTCGGCGTTCCGGAGGGACGCCGGGCCAGCCTGATCTAGCTCCCGCGTGACTTCGGTCTTGCCGAAGATAGGAGGGGATAGGCTGGCAAAAGACCCCTCCTCGCGTGGTCGCTCGTCGATCCCGCCGCCCCATCCCGTAAGCCCCGCCAAGGTCGCCGCCGCATCCACCGACGCGACGGTCCTCCTTGTCGAGGTCCCCCGTCACCTCGAGGGCAGGTGGGGGGGGGGGGGGGGGGGGGCGACACACAGAGACATAGAGGAAATGGGCGCTCCTGCCTCCGCGCCTGAATTTTCTCCGCTCATTTCCCCTTTTTTTCACTGTCTGGTACCCGGGTACCTGTCAGGTAGTTCGGCATGCATCCGTACCCTCCTCCCTTTGATCGCGCGTCCACCTAGTAGACTTTGTTGAAAGAGGGGCCTCCGCGCTTACCCGGGGCCCCCCGCAAGGTTCTCGTCTATCCGGGTAGTGGGTGTCGAGGAGGGCGGGGGGGGGGGGGGGGAGGGGGTCAGGTCACCATAGCCGGATCCGTCGGGCCGCGGGTGCACGGAAATTAGTCAAAAACCCTCCGCACAGGGTTTTCCGGCGGCGCCGACCCGGAGGGTCGTCGTCGCCAGATCTTGTCGTTCCTTCCGTCGCGACTGGCCTCCTTGCCGCCCAAGCTTACTCCTCCCCCCGGGAGATGTAACTTGTCGGCGTGGCGGCTCGCTAGTGAGCGCCCTACCCTGGTGCTGCTCCCAAACTAGCTCGACGCCGGGTACGGACATTAGTTTAATTTCCAAAAAGCCCTCCGTACATGGCTTTCCGGCGGCGGCTGATCCTAAGGATCGCCGCCTCACATAGCCGCTCCTCCGCCTGCGACCGGGCACCGGCATGTGCCATGTCTTGCCTCACCCCTTGGGAAGTTTCGACAATCACATGGCTTGCCGGCGGCTAGCGAGCGCCCTTTCTTGGCGCTGCTTCCCGGCTTGCCACTTCCAGCTCCGACACCCGCCTCCCACCGTTGATCCGGCCGTACCCTCCTCGCCATCAAACGCTCTTGTAGTACATGTCCCATCCCCTCGAAGTAGGAATGTACTCAATAGTATTTGTATGCGAAAAAACATATCGGACGGGCCGAGCGGGAGATTTTGGTGCCGGTATCGCACAGAAATCATTTCTTCAAAAGCTCTCTGTACACGGCTTTCCCGACAATTGTTGATCCCGCGGATCGAGCTGTCGGCCCTCTTAGCCCCCTACCGTGGTTTCCAACGCCCACCACGGGAGGCGAGGGGATGCCGACGGGCCTGCGAACGCACCCCCCTCCGGGGCCGCCGCCGCTGCACCGCCGGCGGGCGCCCTTCCGGCCCTCCCCTTGTAAGTCTCATTAGCTACCGCGTTGCAAGGTCAGTAGGGGATTATCATACCGGTCTCCCTAATCTAACTTCCAGCAATTTCGATTGTGGCGGACAAAACATAACGAGCTGCAAGTCCTAGCTAACCAAAGCAAAAGCACTAAAAACGTCGCAGCATATGCCGCAAATGTCACCTTACAAGTTTCGCGTGACCACAATTACCCATCAACAAACCTCCGCGATGCGTGGTACACTCTGTCCATTCCGAGTGCCGGTCTAGCTGCTTTGTTCCAAGCCGGCTCATGTCGTTCTTTGTATTATGCCGCTACATAAGATGCGATATTATTTATTTCAGATTTGGAAATGTTGGTAGGGTCTTCCTTGGCGCGACTTTGCGTGCGCGTCACGTAGAAATGCATTTCGCGTCCAACGGTGATTCGTCTGGCCCAATCATGGTTGGCTTCATACAATCCCGCATTCACGGATTCACTTTAGCCTCATCCCCGCATCTTGAATTATGATTGCGCTAGGGGATTTACCACCATGTCTAAAACCCATTGCGATTTTTCGGTGGCAATTTTGCCACATGCAATGAGCATGAATAACGACTGCAAGGATGGGGGATGCATGACCACGACAATGACCTCGTCTTCTTTAGTGACCCTCGTAAATCGTGTTCATGATCGCAAGCCCACGACGATGAGGAATTGTTTGGGGAAGGGTGAAGTGTCTTGCGCTGTGCCGTTTCATGTGGCTAGGCAGTCCCTCTTTGTTTCCTTTGGACCTGATGCGCCTACATCAACTTGTAAGTAATTTCAGCCTCTCTGATTACCTACGACGGGTTTTTGCTGTTTTCTTGCGCCCGCGGGAAATGGGACTGGCAGGTAAGGCCGCACCGGATAACTCTACGACCGGTGCAGGTACAACTAAGGATTGCAATGAATACATCAACAATCTATAGACCTAGCGCGAATAACACACGAGAAAACAACACGAGGAACTCCCACCCGGCATGTCAAGCAAAACAAAAATCATGGTTACAAGAAGAGCAAGATAAGCGCGGACAAATAAAATGGGAGGGGAATCAAAAGGGTAAGATTGACAAGAGGATCACGGAATCCAAAGCACGGCAAGAAGAAGCACTACATTGTGCACAAACCTTGCAAACTACACTGAGGAAACTCCTAGGCAACGCCGAGAATGCAACACGTGGAGGCGGCAAGCGGCGCCTCACGCGCCGCTCGAGGAGACACGGGACGCTTGCGGCCCATGGCGCGGGTGAGAAGCACCGTGGGAGGATGAAACATCCCGGCCGAGGAAGAAGTGGCCTCAACGCCGTCTGCGGTGGACAAGCCGCGCAAGACGTTGTCCGCGTGAGCAACATGGACGACGAGAGACACCTTTCGACGCCATTAGGCCAACAACGTACCCACATGCATGCCTTTAGACGCAGCTGCATGCTTGCCTATCTCCGTCAAGAAAGCCGTGGCGTGGCCGCCTAGAGTACCAAATTCCGTAACTGCAAAGGGAATGGAACGGATGTCGGGGCGACTTCGCACTCCCTTCGAGTACTTCTCGAACTTGGTCTTCTCAACATGGCGGAGAGCGACTTCGGGAGACGGGGGGCTAGAAACGCCGAACAAACCGGAAACCACGGCATCAAGGGCAAGTTTTGAGCCCGGATGCCGTGATAGTGTAAGACACCCACATCCACGGGGAGGCCGTCGTTGTCGTTGAGGAGTTTAACTAACATCGTGGGATCTGTGACAACCTCGACGCCAACTCCGAATGCGCCACGAACCTCGGAGATGATTTCCGCAAGGGCCGTCACTAACCAAGAGTGAGCGGTGTGGACCGAAGCATCTCCGCCGCATCGAGCCAAATAGTTAGCAAAAGCAGTGGCCCACGCATCGTCCGACATGTCAACACCCGCCGAGTGACGCGAACGCACCCCGCATAGCTTTAACCGAGAGATGGCAAGAAGCACAAGCAGTGAGGGAGTGTAGAGTAGAAAGGATGCGGGATGAGGGTAGGCCGAAGATGCGACAGACCGCGACGCGGAAAACTACGTCGTAGTGCTAAGGAAACTTGTCACGGAGCTCGCCCATGCGACCCGAAGTAGGCGGGTCCGAAGCCAAAAACGCAAGGGCGGAGTGGCCGAGACGAGATACAAATCGCCTAGACTCCGGCCGGGCGCGGTTGGAAAACGTGGGAGCGAGCTTCGCGAAGAGAAACGAGTTGACGCGCTCAGTGATGTCGGCTTATAGCTTTGGAAAGATGTCCGTGGCAAACGCAGAAAGCAGTACGAGCGAGGGCATGCCATAGGGATCGAGCAATCTACTCGTTGTTTGATCGGGCTTCGGCTACGCAGCCTGCGTGTGCCGCCGTTGGACGTTGCTGGGGCAGCATCGCTAAGGGTGTGGTTATGAGGGCTTCGGACTCGGCGAGAGCGTAAGAACATCTAAGTGCGCACGTGGCATCTAAGTGCGCCCAAGATGAAGCTATTTCAAACGAAACATGGGTTCGTTGTAGCCGTCGTCTCCGTCCGGTATACAATGCCTTCGGGACACCGCTGAGGTCATAGCAGTCGCTAACCGTCCATACATGGTCGGCTCCATAGGAACTTCGTGTTGGGACTAATCCCCGCGCTCGCGAGTATCTTGTGCTGTAAGGAAACGGATAGCTGAGCCCACTGCCAAACTTGCCGCTCCGACATGGGCCGCATCCGCCAAAGCAACGAAGTGACCCACCCCATGCCTCCGAAACGTATGGGAAGAGACATCTCGGAGCGAGTGTTGCGGGGTAGGCTAGCTGCGGGAAGGCCCAACATCTCAGCCGCCACATCAAGGGTGGCATTGTCAGCAGCGCGCTCGAGGAAGGTCACGACGGTGTCACCTTAGCCCTCGCCCATGCCAAGACCGCGGGGGACTGTACGGGCAAAGTGTCCGAAGCGGCGGTTATAATGTTGATGGATACGAAGCGCAGTGTGAGGGTGCCGGTGAGCCGCTAGACCCCTTAGACGCTCGCCGTAGGCCTCATACTTACTCAAGGCCGTTTCGAACACGTCTCGAGCAAAATCGGATGTACCCATTGCCCCCCCCCCCCCCCCCCCAATACCTTCGTCCGTTCCGTGGAGACATTTCCTCCCCGCATGATGTGGCCGTTGGGTAAGTTATCGAATGCATCACCGACACCCAAAGGGGAAAACAAACAGCTTTTGCGGATGGTTTATGTGAGGCCGACGCTAGCATACGCCTCCGGCATAGCGTCACCAATAGCCACGAATATATTAGATAGAAGTTTTAGTGGTGGAAACGACCGCGTTGTATAATGCCAGCCGTCCATTTGACCCCGCATGTACGAAACGATGCCGGGTGTTAAATAAGAAAATAGTGATGTCGCGCAGGGCGCGGGAGGGTCGATCTTTGGATACATGGTGCGGATGTTGATACAGTAGTACAGGTAGCGATGATGATGCGGAGAAGATTTTTATTTATTTCATTTTTTTGAAACGCTTCCTACCGTCACTAAAGACAGTAAAAAGATCCACAGTACTACTAAAGTACTACTGACGTAAAAAATATAGGGGGTGGGTCGGTAGCTCGGATGAGCAACACCGACCGTCTTCGCTCCGGGCCTGGCCTCCCGATGAGCGATAGACTGGTGACCATAGGGCCCGTCGGACGACGGGCACCGATCACCTCTCCCCAACCGAGCCTAGCTCACCTAGGTCAGTGGATCCGTAATCCCATCAGACGGTACACACTCAAAGGCGCAGCTTTCACGAATTTGAATTCGGTTCACATATCGGAACCTGCGCCGCCCACATCAAAAACCCTCCGAGTACCCCGTCAAGTACTACGACACACGTCCGTATCAACTAGATTACAAATACCATCCACCCCTCCACGGAGCAGGCACACTCCCACGCGCCCCTCCGAGCGTCCGGACGTCCACATCGGACGACAGTGAAAAACAAACCCAGGTCCCATCAGACCTGGTCGTGTGCCGCCAACACACGCTGACCACCTCTAAACCTTCCTCTCTCCACATTACAAACCCCCCACCAACTCAAATCGACACTACACGACCGATCACCATGTCTACTTCCAACCTCCCGGACTCCTACAAGCAGGTCCTTCTTAAGGACCGCCCTACACCCCTCTTCGCGGACGACCACATCGGGCCCCGCAACCGCCTCGTGGGCCACCCACTCGCACCCTTCCTCACTGCCCCACAACTCGAAAACGCGGAACATGGGCGAGGAACGCCACTGGAACCTACACCGGGCACGGGCCTCCAAACTCCCCTCGTCCTTTCGGCTCCGACGAATGCCCCAGTTCTCGGTAGGGCCGTTGACCTCTCGGCTCGCCTGATCGACTCATACCTCCTGACATGACAATACTCCACTGCCCCCCCTGACATTGCCAGCTTCTGGCTCCACGGCGTGTTCCTCCCGGACACGCCATCCTCATCCCATATGCTTATTTCCGCTTGCTCTCTCGCTCGGCGATGGCTTCTCGAGAAGGTTCACGCCCTAACCGATATCCCAGCCCGCGTGAAAAATATAATCGGCCGGGAACTCGCCCATCGCGCGCGATGGACGGCCTCTGTCACCCGCACTTCCCACCCAGCTATGCCCCAACAACTCGATCTCACACCTCTACCAGTCGCTCTCTCTCACGGACACCAGGAGGTCCGCCTGGACATCCCCACCTCCTGTATTTCAGTCGGCCTACTTTATCAGCTCGCTTCACGCCAGCGTGAACTCCCGTCGGGAGGTCCAACGCCACCGCGCGCCGCCTCAGACCCCCACCTTCTCAACACACTGAGACAGCAGGAAATTCAGATAATCCGGGCTATAGCCGTTCCCGCAGTTTCAGGCCGCCGAGTGAAAATTAGCTCCCCCCTGTTCACTCATCTCTCCGGCCCAGACGTCGTTCCCCTGTTACAGGCCCTCCTCCTCGATCGACTCACCACGGTACTCGCCGCCACCTGGAACACCAGCGCCACCGACCCCACCCCCTGTATGGAAGACCTCCTTGAACCCGTCCAACTCCTCCTTCAGATCGCGGACGCCCTTCAACCAACGCGAGACCCCATACAGGTTGAGAACGATCCCACCTCCTTTTGGATGAATATCCTCCACCCGTCCCATAACCCGCTCCTTTCACAATCAGGCCCTGTACATTTTCACGCAACACTCCAAAATGCTATTCACTCAGTACCCCCCACCCCCCAAAACTACACAATCATCATCACACCCCCCCCACTCACAGGCCATGTCCCAGGTACCTCCTGGGCTGACACCTGCCTCACCACAGTCCTCATTCAATCTCCCCACCCCCTCCCACTACCCTGCCCCACACCCAATGGCTCCATCCCTCCTTCACACTGGCTCTCCACCCTCCTCCACCAAACAGCTTCTGAATACGCACACTCCCACACCCACTCCCGCCGACCCTCCCCCCCACCCTTCAACCTATCCCTCCACGCCTCCCTCCAAAAATTTCCTGACGGCTCATACTTCCGCTCCCACCCCTCCCCTTCCCCACACATCGCCACCAGCATCCAAATCTCCCTCACCACCACCATGTACTGCATTCTCGTCTCCACCAACGGCACCGCTACCATCCCCCTACCCCACACCTACATCCATCGAGGCACCCCCACCCACACCACATGCTCCCTCTACATCACACCACACCACTACTCCATCTTCGGCAGGTCCCGCATCTCGGACCCCGTTTTCCACACCACCCCCTCTCCCCCCCCACTCACCATCACAAAAAACAAATCCCTTCTCCGCAACCCCCCCTCCCTCCTCCTCGAATGGACAGGTCACCTCCAGGCCACCAACACCTACGAGACCTGGCGACAGGAACCTGCAGATGGATCCATGCTCGACACCCCAGATGAGGCCCCCCTCGACTTTGACTCCCTCCCCGACATCCTGCTGGCACCCTCCCACTCACCTCCACCCCCACACACTCACAACCAACGCCCTTCCAAAAAACGTCGCTCCCCCTCCCCCGCCCCTTCTCCACAACCTTCCCCGACTCACCATCTTGCCCCTCCATCCGTACCCGCCACCACTCCAATTCCCCCGAACTCCCTCCCCACCATCTTCGAAACCTCAACGGACCACATGGATTCCTCGTCCACCCCTCTCACGCAACCCGCCCTTGCCTCCTCTCACCCATCCCAGGGTCACCACCCCCCACCCCCCCCCCCTCCCCCCAACACACAGACTCCTACCCCAACACGACATCAACCCCCCTCCACCCCCTGGCCCCCTCCCTTCCCCGCCACGACCCCATGGACTCCTCCCCAACAAAGAGTACCCCCACAGACCCCGCACTCAAACCCGCCCCCCCATCAGGCGTCCTAAAACACACTCGACCCACACCCAAAAAGACCCAGGCCTCACCCCCACACCGTCACATGCCACGCGAACCCCCGACAAACAAGCCCCATACCCCCTCCCCCACCCCGCACACCACCCACTCCGAGTACCGGTCCCAAACCCGCACACCCACCACACACCCTTCCAACCTCCCCCTTCCAGACTCCTCCCCTGCAACCTCGACACTCGACCTCGACGACCTTCCTGATGAAGACCGGACCAACGAAGTCACCGCTGCGGAGCCCCTCCCCTCCACTGGACCTCCCATTCCTCCTTCCGATTTCCCCTCGGCCGATAGGGCCATCCACCGTCCCTAACTCCACTACATACGGGCCAGCAGGCCCGGAGGTTCGACCCCCAACCCCTCTCCACCGTCCTTCCCATGACATCCGCAATCACGGTGTAATCAACCCACACAGGGACACTCTTCCGCCACACTTCACACCCACAACCTGCACCATTCAACTTCACAACTACCTCTATGATTTGAACCTTGAACGCGGCCTTCCCACCCCTATCGGGCACCTAGACTCATCGGCAATACTCTCCTTCCAATGGGGTCACTACCAGGACCTCTCCAACCTATCTTGCATTGCCGCTTCC
>JAPMLY010002945.1:7500-32349 GCA_026401115.1 Tetraselmis chui | reverse complement strand
CACCCCTGCTTGGAAATGGCAGGACTTTGTCTACTCAGACGGCTCGAAAAAAGGCGGCTCGACCCCCCTCGGAGCGGCAGCTACCTACCCCGCCTCGGACACCAGAATCAAAATCCTGGTGACCTCTACCCCTCCCTCACATACAATAAATCGTGCTGAATTAGCCGGCATAGATATAGGCCTCCAACTTGGCCGCACCCACCTCCTCACAGACAGTGCGTGCTCCCTCCGCCTTATTCAAGGTTACTTAAACTGCCCTTCCGCTTACCGCCATAACATTCACCGCGACACCCTCTTATCTATCACACACACCCTTAAAACCCGATGCGAAGCAGGAATCCGTACACACCTCGGCAAAATCAAAGCCCACAACCACTCCATCGGCAACGACCTCGCAGACACCCTCGCCAACCAAGTAGCGGATGGCCACCCACCCGATACTACATACACCACCGGTTCAGAAGTCACGATAGGCCACTGGACATGGCCATACACCCTCATCCCACAAACCTTAGGGGACCCCACTCCCTACAGATACACCAACCTCAAATCCGACGCACACAAATACAGCACACAACACACACACACTCCTCTCTCGCAAACAACCAAACACGGAGCCCTCCTCGCCCGCGCCGCGAAGGACGGCGCCGACTTCTCATACCACAAAAAGCACTCCTCCCTCACAAATACCCAGTTCACACACAAACAAGAATTCATGTGGGGCGTCCACAACACCCGCCTACTTACTCACAACCCCACCCTGCGCTGCCCCCTATGTGGCCAATTCACTAGCAACGGTCACATGGCCGGTAACTGCCCCTCTATGTCTGCACTAAGACAGGACCGACACAACAACGCTCTGCAACTACTACTATCCCTACTGGAACGCCACAACGGAGGACGCTGGGAGACCATCGCCGCAGACTTCGGTAACAAACCCATAAAATCGTTTGAATCTCCCACCCCTGCCCACTCCCCACTCGACTGCCACCCTCCTCACCCCACCCACATGCCCACCCGCCTTGTTGCTGCTGATGAAGGTCTCTCGCATGACTCCCTAACATCATGCCCCGCCGTCCTTCCCCCTGAGATTCTCCCCCCACTGCTTCGTCCCTCAGCACACAAACCTGACTTCATCCGCATCCTCGAACCCAGATTCGTCGGTCACTCCAACGGTCACCGACGTTATGCATCCATAAAAAAGATTCAGATAGGGGAATGGAAGTACCGCACAGACAACAACCTCACTCACACAGCCGACCTCATACGTGCCAAATACACACCCCTTGCGAACGCCATCAAAAACCACTCGCCAGGCACAGTGGTCGACATCCTCCCCATAGTCACGAGCCGCACAGGTACACCGCACTCCTCCACCATCACGAGTCTCACCTCCCTTCTCACCGCCCGCACCGACCCTCCTGATAAACTCGTCTCCAAAGCACGCCTTGACACGTCTCGCATCCTTGCATAACTCCATCAACATATTGTCCAATGGCTGCATCACCTCCTACTCATATACCGCATCAAGTCCCGCACGACCTCCCACCGCGCATCCGCACATTGCCTCCACGCACGACCCTGACTGCACACGTCCTTCACCTCTACTTGCACCCTCCCCGGGGGGGAGTAAAACCCCCGAACACCCTTGGAGAGGTTGGATTAGGTGGTTAACGGTCTAGCCCTGACTTGTAAGTTCCCTATATGGCATAGTTGGGAGGGCCCAGAGACAGCAGCCGACGCATCCGGCTTTTGGTGAAAAACCGGTGCATACGGTACATGTTGTAAACAATTTCAATTTCAATTTCAATTTCAATGGGGAGGGGGTTGTGGTGGGTCTGGGTGGGTCGGAGTATGGTGGAGGGGTCGGGGGAGATGGCCGCGGGGTTGTCGGGGGAGGTGGCTGGGGGGGTGGGGCGACGTTTTTTTGAGGGGTGTGAGGCGCGTGGGAGGGTGGTGGTGGGTTGGGTAGGGAGGGATGACAGTTGGATGTCTAGGAGGGAGTCGAGGTCGAAGGGGGCGTCTGCGTCGGCGTCCAGAATCGAGGAGTCGGAGGTCTCGAGTAGCATGTGGTTGTAAACGTTGTTGTCCATAAGGTGACGGGTCTAGAGGAGAAGGAGGGTGGGGGGGTTACGGTAGAAGGTGTTGCGTTTGGAGATGTTGCGTGGCTGTGGGAAGGGGGTGGTATCGTACATGGGGTCCGATAGGTGGGCCTTACCGAATGTGGAGTAGTGGTGGGGGTGGATGGTGAGTGTGCAAGAGGCGTGGGTGTGAGAGCCCCTATGAATGAAGGTGTGTTGGAGGGGGATGGTGGCAGTGCCGTTGGTGGAAATGAGTATGCAGTACATTTTGGTAGTGAGGGAGACTTGGATGCTGGTGGCGATGGTGGAGGAGGGGGAGGGGTGGAAGCGGTAGTAGGAGCTTTCCAACAATTTCTGGAGGGAGGTGTGGCGTGTGAGGTAAAATGTGGAGTGGGGGAAGGAGGTGTGAGGAGGAGTGGGGTGTCGTGTATTCGCGTGCGGTTTGATGTAGAAGGGTGGAGAGCCAATGTGTGAGTGGAATGACGCCGTCAGCGGTGATGAAGGGGGGTGAGAGGGTTTGTCGTGACTGGTCGTGACTGGATGAGGACCGTGGTGAAGTAGGCGGCCGCCCATGAGGTGAATGGGACGTGTCCAATGACAGGGGGAGGTGTGATGGTGATTGTGTGAAGGTGAGGGGCGGGGGCAACTGGGTTGTGATGTGAAGTTGGAGAAGTGTGAAGTGAAACGGGGCTTGACTGTGAATAATGAATGGGGTGTGCTTGAAGAGTTCATGCTTGAAATGGGGGCTACTAAGGGGCGGGACTTGCGGTTGGAGGTCCGCCGTATTCGGTCGGGAGCTTCTCGAGATCGTCATGGGGATGTGGTTTGGTTAGACTTTATGGCTCTGCACTGCCATCTTGTTGTTATTGTGACGGTTACAAGTGCTCGCACGAACACCAATGTTCCTCGTATAGGTGCTCATCTCCCAGTCCCGGGCAGTCTTGCATTGGGAGCTCAGCCTGGCAAACTTGATGCGGACCTCCGGACTTTTGCTTTGCTTGGCATGTATTCGGTCCAGTTGGTCCCTGACTACTATACCTTCGCTGTGGAGGATGGGGGCGGGTTGGCGCCTATGGCGGCTGAGTTGGTTGATCGCTTGGCAATTTTGGTGGAAGTTCGTCGCTTCCATGGTATGGGTGCTGCTGATTCTCGTTCATTGCGCTCTTACAATTGTGTCCGTATGCGACATATCTTTCGTCGAACTATTTCTGTTCCTTTTCGGCGTTTTTGAGGGGATGTGCGGCGAGAGTTCATGCAACGTCTTTTTGCTGCTCTTCATGGTACTTTGGGTTCTTATCTCCGCGACGCTTTCCAGGAAGGCAATGATGATGTTGTGGCAGGCCTTTATGTTCCTCGGGCTTAGGTTTTTTCCTCTTTTCCTTTCTTTCGCATGGTGGCCACCGCTGCTTTTTCTTATAAGATATTTTTGTTTTACTTTAACTCTTGTACAACAAGAAGCACTTTAGGAACGTGGACAACGAAAAAAGGGGAGAAAAATAGGTATATATTCTTACAAGAAAAAGCAACGGAGGCCACTAAGTAAAAAGAAGAAAAGAGGAAAAACCTAGGCCCGAAGAACAAGAAGGCATGCCACAGCATCAGCACCGCCCACATGCAAAGGGTCGCGGAGATAGGAATCCAGAAGACCATGAAGAGCAGCAAAAAGACGTTACATGAATTCTCGCCGCACACCCCCCCCCCCCCCCAGAAGGGGCGAATCAAGAGGGCAAGAGTGACAAGATGGTCACGGAATCCAAAGATGGATGGTGATGTGGGAAGGAAAATAGAGAAATAAAGAAAGAATTAATAAAGCCGGGCTATTAGAAACACAACCGGGGCTACCCGTACTTGCGCGTTGTAAGAACGGAATAGGCGTGAAACTTACAAGAAGGGGCGGAAACGGTCGGGAATTTTCCCGTTTCGGAGTCATCCTTGAAAGAAGCCGACATGCGCCTACCACCACAGCATGATCCGGCTATGCGTCGAAAGCGGGCTTCAAAATGCAATGATGAGGACATGTATGCATGCTAGAGAGTACATGCCGTAAACGTTGTTCATGGTATTAATAAGGAAATACACGGACGTGTCATCATCGGGAATCGAATCCGCACCTTTGTGTCCGGAGTCGTACGCCGTAACCAAATACTGCGCCTAAAACTCGGTACCCGATGGGGATATACCTCATATATATACCCCCGTTTTGCCCAAGCAACGGGCTCCCGCATTACATCCACTACTGGCGAGATAGCATGGTCAATACTCCCCCGGAGTGCAACGTACGGATATGTCCATTATCATGCCCACCACGGGGATCACACAACACACCCCCTGATGGACACAATCCGATCAACTCCGGTCCAACCCTTGGAACCCGCGTCATATGCGGAGGGCCCAAAACCTATTAAGGAAATACACGGAAGTGCCATCACCGGGAATCGATTCCGCACCTCCGTGTCCGGAGTCGTACGCCGTAACCAAGTACCGCGCCTAAAATTCGGTACCCGATGGGGATATACCTAATATATGTACCCCCGTACTGCCCGAGCAACGGGCTCCCGCAGTACATCCACTACTAGCGAGATAGTAGGGCCCAGACTCCCCATGAGTCCAACGTACGGATATGTCCATTATCATGCCCACCACGGGGATCTCACAATACACGGCGACAAAAAGTCCACGTACAACGGTGTTGGCATGTGCAACGAAAATTCATGACCAATTGGCTATCCCATTGTCAGGGTATACATGTATTGGCCAAGCGCAAGGACAACAAATGGCCGATGGGGGTGGTTCCAAATTGCGACAACATGTGTTCAAATGGACTATTGGTTTTGTCGCGGCGAACACATATCTATTGTCATGGATGTTGCAAACGCTGTCGTTGCATTATCAACCAAAATCATTTATAACGAATGATTGTGCAGCCTCATTGAATACCAATTTAAACAACCAAATCTACGTTGCCAAAGACTTTCCCCTTTTCTTCGGGCTTTGACCCACACGCTCTCATGTGCGTGGACCCTTGCATGTGTTCCATGGCGAGGAAAACTGTATTTGCCTCCGCGCTTTCCTTTCTTCAGCGGCATGCCGTTGGGGAGGTGAGAACATACCCCCTTTTTCCCAATTACACCCCCTTATACCCAAGCGGCTTACCACGACATAGCATTTGCTTTTTTTTTATCATATCTTAATCTTACAAGATATGATTAAGAATATCCTTATATCTCATATCTCCTACTATGATAGGCTAGAACCGGATCCAATCGACATGATGATAAGGAGACACACCGACACACACACACACACACACACACACACACACACACACACACACACACACACACTGACACACACACACTGACACACACACACTGACACACACACACACACACACACACACACACACACACACACACACACTTTACCAAATTAATGTAGGAAGACATGAGAGGATAGGATATTTCTCTGACGCCCGAACCTCATTTTCACTATCATCTGCTTGCTAGAACATTCCACATATAAGATAAAGTGAATTTCTTACAAGAAAAAGCAGTGGAGGCCACCAAGCAGAAAAAGGTATATTCAGCGTATACCATATCTGCATACAAGATAACCGCAGTTGAGGTTTTACTGGGATTTGTTTATAGATGAGCTGGTCACTTTTCCCCTGTCCCCTTCATGCAGTGTCACTGCCACCATCAGCAAAGTATTTTTTACATATCGACAGTACCCGTATCCGACTGGTCGGCAAAGTTCCCCTCTAGGGATAGCTTCATATAAAAAAAACCGACGCGGCATGCCGATGTACCAAAACGTACCAAAACGTACCAAAACGTATCGAGACGTACCGAAACGTACTAAAACGTACCGAAATGTATCAAAACGTACCTAAATGTACTGAAACGTACCAATACGTACCAAAACGTACCAAATGTACCAGCAGAAAACTTCGTGCATATGTCGTCGTATGTTCGTATATCTATTTAACGTTGTTCGGAACGTTTTCCTGCATTTTCAGAGATAAGAAACGTGTTGGCTTTGATATAATTAAAAAGCCAATTGATATTTCAAATTTATGTAGAATGAGCCATTTAGCGACTGGGAGTCAGATTATGCCAAAGATGACAGCTTGCTTACATTTTGGATAAACAGGCACTAAAACACCTATTCAGAGGTGTTATTTCTATTCAGCGCTTGATCACGGAAGGGTGGGTGGGTTGCGCGAGCCGAATGGGCGAGCGCAAAGGCAGAAGGTGGCTGCTACCAGCTAGAGGAGCTGCTTTATAGGTTAAGCAGGTAGGCGTCCGCCGCGGACAATTTACTGCGCTTGTGACGCTTTGTCTCCGCGCGTTGCCTTAGGCGGACTCAACATGGTACGTTTACTAACCGTTAAACCCCAATATTTTACCAGTATAAGAATTTAGCGACTGGGAGTCAGATTATGCCATTGAGATAGACTGAAGGTCTGCATAGGCTACTAATCCGGGGGTTTGGCGACGAGCCAGCCGAAGAATAGCCAGGCCGCCGGGGTTTCGCTCATGGTGGGGTCGATGTACTTGCCAGTGACGACGTCGCTGGTTTTCGACCAACCACCCATGTAGCGGATTTTGGTAAGGGGTGCGCCGATGCATGCGGCTGCGGACGCCGCGCCTTTCCGTAGGCTATGCGATGTCCACTTGAATTGCGTGGGGGGTGCAGCGCCGATGGTGTTGCACGCCTCACGAATCCACTCGGTGATGGTACCGGCCGTCCACGTGTGTGGCTGGTCCTCGGGCGTGACGGCCCAAAAGGCAGTTGGTCCGGATCCAGTGCCGAGGATGTTGCAGTAACTGGTGCGTCCAGCGGTAAACGCCTCCATGAGGTCCGCAAGTAGTGGTACTGCAGTAATAGGGAGTTGTAGGAGCGGTTTTTCGGCCGCGGTCCTACGCTGGTCTCCCTTTGCTTTTCGTACAAGTAACAGTATGTTACCGCCCGTTCGGTCGACCGCGATGTCGTCCATGTGGCAACGTACGCCGGTTTCCGCGCGGCAAAAATAGCAGTAGTTGGTGCTGACTGCGAGCATCGCGCGGAAAGTCTTGATCTGTACGAGGTTGTCCGGCTGCCAGGTTAGCGCGCGGTAGTGTCGATGGGCGAAGAGTAGCATCTGTTGTACGATGAGGGCTGGGAGCGGTACGCGAATGTCGGGGTCGGTGATGGGCTGCTCCTGTATGGCGAGCCCCCGACGTGCGTCCGCTAGAAGGGGTCCGAGCGCCACTGGCTCCTTTAGGTGGTCGCGAAAGAACTTGTTAATGGCCGAGAAGTAGGGTTGGAGGCTGTTTGCTGCGATGGTTCCGAATCGGGCGAGCCAAGCTGTAAATCGAAGCATGTCGGCCGCGGTCGCCTCGAGGGGGGTGATTCCTTCCTCGTTGCAGAAAACAGTAAAACGGCGCATACCGGTGCCATAGTTGTTGTAGGTGGTGGGGGCGAGGGAGCCGGTGAGTAGGTCGAGCACGAGGTCGCCCAAGTCGTCTGTTCCGACGAGTGTGCCGACATGGTTGCGCATCGAGGCGTGCCACGGTGCGTGGGCCGCGGGTTCGACGAGTCGGTATTTTACGGGTGCGGCTTGGTAGTCGTTGTCCGCGGATGTCCGGTCGTGCCGCGGTCTTGTCGAGGACGTCCGGTTGGTCGGTGTTGGGTGGAGTGTACCACGTGTTCGGTAGAGCCAAGCCGGGGTGGTACGTGGAAAGCCGTGACGCTCCAGCCGGGCGGTCCGACGCCCTCGTACGCTCCGCGCTTGCCCGGAAAGAATAAATCTCGGGAGGGGGGTACATGATCTGTTCGTCGGAGAGTTCGCTTAGTAGTTGGTACCACTGTTTGGCGGGCCAGATGGCGCGATGACTGTTGCTTCGGCCCCGGATTGGCGTAACTTATGGACGAGGTCGGGGAGTAGCGTCCAAGGTGGGTTGCACCAGTTGGTCTATGCGGTTGTCGGGTAGATGGAGGCAGTCCACGGCTTCGGAGGAGGGGTCTCGCCAGCGGGAGTTGTAGCGGGGAAGCTGCGTATTGCCCTGCGTGGCAAACCTGTCGATGGAGTGGGGGCCCCACAGGGAATTCAGGTAAGTGAAGATGCGGGGGTTGAGTTGCCAGTCGTCCCGGTCGGTTTCGCGGCTCAGTCTGTCGGCCCAGACGTTGGCTGCGGAGCGAATATATCGCGCGCGGATGCTGATGTTGTTGGTGTCGATGAGTTCCCACACTTTGCGAAGTTCGTCCATCATAGCCGGGGACCTCGAAGTTAGGTGATTGAGGACTGCCACCACCACTTGGTTGTCTTCGTGCATGAGGACTTTGCGGCCGCGCAGAAGTGGTAAGAACGAAAGGACGGCGAGTCGCACGACCTTCAATTCCTTCCAGGTGATGTGTTGCTGCTGGTCTGTCGCTGACCAGAAACCTCGGGCTTCCAAATGTTTGTTTAATACAGCTCCCCAACCGTCATCTGAGCTGCCGCAGTGCAGGTAGGCGGTCTCGATGGGGGAGAATATGGAGCGGCCGTTGTTGGCGAAGCTGACTTGCGTCCACCATTGGAGGTCTCGTCGCAACTGGTAGGTGAGTTGCACCCGCCCCCCCATCCCGTGCGCGTAGCGAGGACGTCGTGTAGTTCGCGGAGGTAGAATCGGGCTGCTGTAATGGCGAGGTACATGTACTGTACTTTTCCGGCGAGCACTGCGAGCTCCCGGGCAGGTAGCCACCGTGCGTCGCGCGTAGAGCGTTGTAGAAGCGTCCGGGCTAGGGTAGCGATGGCATGTAGTTTCGAAGTAGGGGCTCGGAACGTAGACGTTGTGGTGTCGATTTGGAGGCCGAGGTGCTCGCAGATTTGCGCCGGCTCCCAGTGGCCTTTCTTGGGGTTGCGTCCTAGCCCCAGGCGGTCGAGTAGGCACGCGACGCGGTCGCGGAGCTGTAACGCTTCGTCTCTGCTGTCGGCAAAAAATAGGAAGTCGTCCATGTACGAGAGTAATCGGGCACCCCGCCATCGAGAGTTGCGCAGATAGCGTCGGGACGGTGTAGGCCGTGTGGGCTGCTGGTGTGTAGCTAGACGGGGGTTGTGTCCGGTGGGGTTGAGCAGTGGTTCGCGCAAGTGCCGGATAAAAACTTAGGTAAGCCGGCAAAAATAGTAACTGCTGCATTTCCAGCCCATCGGAAGCCCGGTGAGTTTGTACAGTGTTCCGCGATAATTTACCGTGAAGAAGTCTCTGTCCTCCTCCCGTGTGCCGAGTGTGTAGTAGCCGTCCGCGAGGTCGAAGGACACCATCCAGTCGCCGGCCCGCGTCAAGTTCTTGAGGTGCTTGAGTGTCTTGAAAGTTAGCTTGTGGTCCTTGCACTACTTGTTAAGGGGGCGTAATCGATAATTAGTCGCCATTTGTTTTCGCCCGGTTTTGGGACTAAAAACATTTTGGAAACCCATCTGTTGCGCTGGCCTGGCTCCCAGGCGCCTGACTGCAGGAATCGGGGAAGCTCGGAGTCCATGAAGTCGAGCTGCTGTTTTGTTGCGTTCAGCATGGAGGTGCCGCTGTTGAAAGGTGGGGGTCGCCGGCCGCCGATGAAAGGTATGCGAACCCCGTGACGAATCCAACCTAGATCTTGCTCGCTCGCGCCTAATCGCTTCCACTCGGACGCTCTGACTGTTCCGCACGCGGTGTCGCATGAAGTTGGAACGGTCGGTGCAAGACGTGGCGCGGCGGGTCGCACCGTCAGGCGTTCTTGTCCGGGTTCTTGGTCTTCGTGTCTTTGGGGTCGGCGTTGTCTCTCGGTGGTGGCTTGGGCTTGGGTTGGGGTCGGGGGTTCGGCGTCGGTGTAGGCCGGTCTGGGGGGGGGGGGTCGATCTTGAGTCTTGCGCGCGAAGGTAGCTCCCGCGGCGGCTTTGGCGCTAGCGAGTAGTGAACACTCGAGGGTTTTGTCGATGAACGCTCGGTGTAGGCTGTCGTGCTCGGAGGAGGCAACGTCCGGTCGCGGCTTGAGGAACCGCTCGTAAGCGAGTTCCGCAAAAACGCGGTCCGAATCGCTCGTCTCCCCTCCGCCCTTGGTGTGTCGGATGTGGGATATCCGCACACGGGCGGCCTCCTCGAGCGCGCTGTGGGTGTGGTTGCTTTGACGCATGGTGACGACCGCCGCCGAGAATTCCGGTGAGTCCTTGGGATAATTCTAAATGTCTTCCAGAGGTGATAAGCTCGCCGTGTTAGCGCAGGCGGCGTAGGCGGCGTGACAGGCCGTGGCGCGGTATTTTTCGAGCGTGGCGTTGTGCCGGCGGGCGGAGAGGTGGCGGTAGGTGTCACAGGTGAGCTTCCAGATTTGTGGGCCGTTGAGATGTCGGGGGGGTAGCTCGAGGCCGGGGGAAATGTAGGGTCCCCATAGCTTTGTGTCGATGTGGTAGTCCTCATCTGGCAGGGCTCCTCGGGGTACCGTCGTCGCTAGGGCTGGGGCCAGGGGTCGCACGGTGGGGTCGATCGAGGGTCGCTCG
Source organism: Tetraselmis chui (assembly GCA_026401115.1). Taxonomy (NCBI): domain Eukaryota; kingdom Viridiplantae; phylum Chlorophyta; class Chlorodendrophyceae; order Chlorodendrales; family Chlorodendraceae; genus Tetraselmis; species Tetraselmis chui. Next base: position 21,777 of record JAPMLY010002945.1, on the reverse strand, counting down.
GTCGGCAGCTGGGCGCTACGGGCGTCGTGCTCCGCAATTCCACCCTTCGGCGTGTCGTTTACGCCGACGGACTGGCTAGCTGTGTGCTGACTTGCTTGGCTGCTGCTAGTTGAGTGATGATGGTCGAGCTAAGCGTAGCCGTTAGTTCGGTAAAGGCTTGCTGAAAGCGGCCATTAAGTCGCTCTTCTGATGCGGCAGCGTTGACGAGTAAGCGTTGCTCCTGTTCTTTGAATTCTATTGATGTAACAAATTCCGGCGCGTCGCGAATTTCGTCGTCGACTTGTCTATCTATAGCCATCGTATATTCGAGCAGGATAAAGAGTCTCGGCCGTGGTAGACGCGGTCGAGGGTAAGCTGTCACCTTGCGCAGCTACAAGAGCTACGATGCCTGTTGCGCGTTTGCTCTTACTCGTAGTCGGGTGGTGGTGGTGGCGGCACTACTGGGAATGACGGGGAAATAGTTCCATTTCCGGCTATAAAGTGCTCTTTCGAGTACTGCCGGAAATTGCTATTAGAACTGCCGGAAACTGCTATTAGAACTGCCGGAAATTACTATCCGAACTGCCGGAAACTTCTATTAGAACTGCCGGAAACTGCTATTAGAACTGCCGGAAACTGCAATTAGAACTGCCGGAAACTCCTATCAGAACTGCCGGAAACTGCAATTATACCTGACGGGAAAGTGCAAATAGAACTGCCGGAAACTCCTATCAGAACTGCCGGAAACTGCTATTAGAACTGCCGGAAACTGCTATCAGAACTGCCGGAAACTGCAATTAGAACTGCCGGAAACTGCAATTAGAACTGCCGGAAACTGCTATCAGAACTGCCGGAAACTGCAAATAGAACTGCCGGCGGAAATTGCAATTCGAACTGCCGGAAACTGCTATCAGAACTGCCGGAAGCTGCTATTAGAACTGCCGGAAATTGCTATTAGAACTGCCGGAAACTACTATTAGAACTGCCGGAAATTGCTATTAAAACTGCCGGAAATTGCATTTAGAACTGCCGGAAATTGCATTTAGAACTGCCGGAAACTGCTATCAGAACTGCCGGAGAAGTGCAAATAGAACTGCTGGAAACTGCTATCAGAACTGCCGGAAACTGCAATTAGAACTGCCGGAAACTTCTATCAGAACTGCCGGAAAGTGCTATTCGAACTGCCGGAAACTGCTATCAGAACTGCCGGAAAGTGCAAATAGAACTGCCGCAAATTGCAATTAGAACTGCCGGAAACTGCTATCAGAACTGCCGGAAACTGCTATCAGAACTGCCGGAAACTGCTATTAGAACTGCCGGAAACTCCTATCAGAACTGCCGGAAGCTGCTATCAGAACTGCCGGAAAGTGCAAATAGAACTGCCGCAAATTGCAATTAGAACTGGGGAAACTGCTATCAGAACTGCCGGAAACTGCTATTAGAACTGCCGGAAACTACTATTATAACTGCCGGAATCTGCTATTAGAACTGCCGGAAACTCCTATCAGAACTGCCGGAAACTACTATTAGAACTGCCGGAAACTGCTATTAAAACTGACGGAAAGTACAATCAGAACTGCCGGAAATTGCAAATAGAACTGCCGGAAACTGCTATTAGAACTGCCGGAAACTGCTATCAGAACTGCCGGAAACTGCAATTATAACTGCCGGAAACTGCTATCAGAACTGCCGGAAACTGCTATTAGAACTGCCGCAAATTGCAATTCGAACTGCCGGAAACTGCTATCAGAACTGCCGGAAACTGCTATTATAACTGCCGGAAACTACAATTAAAACTGCCGGAAACTGCTATTAGAACTGCCGGAAATTGCTATTAGAACTGCCGGAAACTACTATTAGAACTGCCGGAAATTGCAATTAGAACTGCCGGAAACTGCTATTAGAACTGCCGGAAATTGCAATTAGAACTGCCGGAAACTGCAATTAGAACTGCCGGAAATTGCATTTAAAACTGCCGGAAACTGCTATTAGAACTGCCGGAGAAGTGCAAATAGAAGTGCTGGAAACTGCTATCAGAACTGCCGGAAACTGCTATTAGAACTGCCGGAAACTGCTATCAGAACTGCCGGAAACTGCTATTAGAACTGCCGGAAACTGCTATTAGAACTGCCGGAAACTGCTATCAGAACTGCCGGAAAGTGCAAATAGAACTGCCGCAAATTGCAATTAGAACTGCCGGAAACTGCTATTAGAACTGCCGGAAACTTCAATTATAACTGTTGGAATCTGCTATTAGAACTGCCGGAAAATGCTATTAAAACTGCCGGAAACTACAATTAGAACTGCCGGAAACTGCTATCAGAACTGCCGGAAATTGCAAATAGAACTGCCGGAAACTGCTATTAGAACTTACGGAAACTGCAATTAGAACTGCTGGAAACCTACTATCAGAACTGCCGGAAACTGCTATCAGAACTGCCGGAAACTACAATTAGAACTGCCGGAAACTGGAATTTGAAACGCCCAAACCAAAACTAAAAACAAAATTACGGGTATTGCGAAATAAGCAACCCTAAAATTGGGTTTGAGGCGCGTCCGATTTTGTCAATGAAAGCGACCTCCGCAAAACCCTAAAGCCCTGATGGCCGCGGCCATTAGAAGGCTTAGTTTATGGTTTTGCGGCAGGTCGCAGGCTATTTGCTCTATAACTGCCGTGGACCAATAATTGATACTGCATCATTTGTTTAAATAAATTCTATAATTCAAGTGATAACGCCCAAACCAACACTAAAAACAAAATTACGGGTATTGCGAAATAAGCGACCCTAAAATTGGGTTTGAGGCGCGTCCGACTTTGTCAATGAAAGCGACCTCCGCAAAACCCTAAAGCCCCAATGGCCGCTACCGCGGCCATTAGAAGGCTTTATGGTTTTGCGGCAGGTCGCAGGCTATTTGCTCTATAACTGCCGTGGACCAATAATTAGTACTATATCAGTTGTCTAAATAAATTATATAATTCAAATGATAACCCCCAAACCAAAACTAAAAACAAAATTACGGGTATTGCGAAATAAGCAACCCTAAAATTGGGTTTGAGGCGCGTCCGACTTTGTAAATGAAAGCGACCTCCGCAAAACCCTAAAGAACAGCGGCCATTATAAGGCTCGATGATTTTGCGGCATGTCGCAGGTTAATTGCTCTACATCACAATTCGATACTACAGCACAATATGAATCTGAAGAATAACAATAGGGCATCACGCGTATTCGCAATCATGGATATCAAAAAAAAGTACGCATGGATCACACGCGCGAAATCCTCTCAAGCGCAAGTTCATCCAATTGGGGACATGTACATTGAAATCTGAAAGATCGATTTAAATCTGGCGTGCCAATACTCCATCTACAGTTGCTAACCGGAAAAAGTGCGTAATCAGAAAGTGCTCAAGCATACCGCCAAATAAGTCTTGCTCCGGCGAGGTTACTTTCATCCACGGAAGCCTATGGTGGAGAGTAGAGGCTTTTTCGACCGCCTCCGCTGCTCCGTGCAAGCTTGTCATTTATTTTCTTGCTCAATGCGTCCTCCTTGGTAAGATGCATGCGAATCAAAATTAGACGAGGATATTTCAAATTGCATAATTCAAGGAACGGAAAATACGAGTATGAGACTCGACGAAAGTATGTTATAAGAGCAAGCGTTTATTAAGGTTTTCGCGTACCTATTCCGAAGCCACTTCCAGCTTGGGAGGTCTTCTTCAAGAAGTACTTTGCCCGCCAGGAGGGGCTGGATTTGCGCTGGAGTCATACCGGCGTCGTATGTAAGTATGCGTCGTATGTAAGTATGCGTCAGCTAGTTCCGTCATTCTAGCATTTGGTTTCTTTCTTACGACGGGCGGCCCTTGGGAAATAGTGACGACATGAGGGCCAATAAGCAATCGGTCGCACGCATGAGTTGGATCCGGATCTTTAGGGTCGACAGAGTACGTCATGATGTAATTATGTCCGGTTGCTGGCTTCGCGACCTTCGCGACCATATCGACCTAAAAGATCAAAACGTAAATACACGCGTTCAATACGATAAACTTGCTTCACGCCCACAGAGGTCAATGACGGAAATTAATGAATAAGTATTAAGGAAAAACAAAACATGACACATGCATGCTGGCATATAAAGATTAATCGCTACGCCATACACATCATAAGTCGTCGCTATGTAAAACGAGAAGCTAGCAACTCTACTGGAAGATCTAATTTTCAATTTTACCTTTTGACCACACACCATTTGTGTTCCGCCACAACGGCATTTGTACTCTGATGTGGCTTTGCCACCACAAACGGTTCTGTCGTGTGTGAAGGGCCTGCCCGGAAAAATCGCAGGGATCCAAAAAATACATGCTTGGTGCGATCTTTCAGTTGTTCTGCCGACGTCTGTAACAAAAAAAAGAGGCGCCTTGGTGCGATCTTTAAGTTGTTGTGCCGACGTCTGTAACAAAAAATACAGGCTTGGTGCGATCTTTAAGTTGCGGTAGCGACGTTCGTAACTTTTTCGGGAGCTCAGCACACTATTTTGGTACCGATATAGAGTTACAAAGCGATGTAGAACGCTTAAGTCCTAAGCGGTGACGACGCATCAAGGAGGGGGTCTTTTAGTACCTCTTTAAGTCAAAGTGATATCAAAGCACGATTTGTGTCGCGACTACAGGTACCCGGCAGCCGGGTTGTATATATATTATGTAGTATAGACCTGCAGGGGACGGCGGGGTTTTTGGCCGTCACACACCACCACGGGGGTTTTGGACGGACGCGGGCCACGGCGAATATCACGTAGCTCAATATAGTATTTCTCAATATTGCTCAATATAATATTGCTAATGGTTTATTATTCCACTGAGCAATGCTTTCTTTGTAATCAATGTTATTACTCCATATCGCCATGTACTTCTATCAGTACCCGTAGCGATCGTCATCATATCAGCAGCAAGCATTTGACGTCACATCATAACCGGCGGCGCGCGCGACAAAAAAAAAATTCTTACAAGAAAAAGCAGTGGAGGCCACCAAGCAAGAAAAAGAAAGAAAGGAAGAAAAAACCTAAGCCCGAGGAACAGGAAGGCATGCCACAGCATCAGCACTGCCTTCCTGAAAAGCGTCGCGGAGATAAGAACCCAGAGTGCCATGAAGAGCGGCAGAAAGACGTTGCATGAATTCTCGTCGCACATCCCCCAAAAAACGCCGAAACGGAAGAGAAGTAGATCGACGAACAAAATGCTGCATACGGACATAACTGTCAGAGCGCAAGGAACGAGAGTCAGCGGCCCCCATGCCAGGGAAGCGACGTACAGCCACCAAAATAGCCAAGCGATCGACCAACTCAGCCGCCATCGGCGCCAACCGGCCCCCATCCTCCATGGCGAAGGGGTAGTAGTCATGGACCGATTGAACCGAAGGCGTGCCAAGCAAAGCGGAAGTGCGGAGGTCCGCATCAAGTTTGCCTTGCTGAGCTCCCAATGCAAGGCTGCCAGGGAGTGGAAGGCGAGCACCTATACGAGGAACGTTGGTGTTCGTGCGAGCACTTGTAACCGTCACATCAACAACAAGATGGCGGTGCGGAGCCATGAAGTCCAACCAAACCACATCCCCAGGACGATCACGTGAAGCTCCCGACCGAATACGGCGGACCTCCAACCGCAAGTCCCGGCCCTTAGTAGCCCCCGCTTCAAGCATGAACTCTTCAAGCACGTGGACAATGCGGTCATGGAGTTGAATGATATACCAAGAGCACGGGCACCGGGGATAATGGTCCATGAGCATAGCGGCTGTTGAGCGCTCACCCGACATAAAGATGCCCGATACCGTCGACGAAGATCCATACCCGCGAGATTCTGAAGGGGCCTCATTGTACCGAGGGCATTTTCGAACATGACGCGACAAACATACAGATTTTAGCTGATATAAAGAGCGATAATCGCTACCTGTACAACTTTCACGAATTAGGCACGATAAGCACCAGGTGCTATCTTGTTTTGAACCCCCAGGATTCCCCACTTGGACCCCCTTGGACCCCTTTTTGGACCCCCGAAAACGGGGGTTTGGACCAGGGTTGTGCTGAAGTCACTTCAGTGCAGGCGACTTCAGGTATTCAGCCTAAACTGAAGTGACTTCAGTTCAGTCTGAAGTCTCGGCGAAAGTGGCCTGAATCCTACCGGACTGAAGTCAGCCTAGATTTTATTTTTTTAATCGGGTGAGCTATCCCTTTTCGGCCGCCCTCTGATTTGGCGATATCCGTCGAGAAATACTGCGTACCGTTATTTGTCTTCCTTTTGTGGCCGATTTGCGATGTACTGAGTAAGTGCTGATAAATAGAATATTTGTATCATGGGATTACATAAGGCCTTATGTATGGAAATTCGTACTTTTCGGGAGCTCGGCGGGGTCAGGGTTTAGGGTTTAGATATTAGGGTTTGTCGGGGTTCAGAACGCTTCAGGGGGTTCTTCATGTCACTTCAGGCGGGCCTTCAGTCTGAAGTCTTGACCTGAATTCAGGTTGTGTTCTGTTCAGGGCCTGAATTCAGCTGAACAACTGAACTGAAGTTACTTCAGCCTGAATTCAGGTCCTGAAGTCTCAACTGAATTCAGGTCTGAACACTGTTCAGCTGAATTCAGGCTGAAGTAACTTCAGTTCAGTCTGAATTCTCAGATTCGGACTTCAGCACAACACTGGTTTGGACTGCAGAAACGACATTTCTACAGGTAAGTGCCGGGTAGTTAGGGTTTCCCTCCCTGCTTGTCTCTTACCTGTACACAGTTTAAGGCCGGTTCTTAGATGAACTTAGCCACCATCCGCGAAAGATGAGATGTTAAGACATTTCTACTGTTAAGCTGCCCCGGGCTCAACTGCGCAGTCCAACACCCCCTTTCGCCACTCTGTAGTAAGGGGGGGAAATCGGCGAAGTGCAGTCCAACAACAAACACAACCGCTAAGTACAGATTTTCCAGTATGATGTCCAACCTTTCTCTAGCGACCGGCAAGCCATCACTCAGTCAGGAAGACAACATCTTGAGTACCAGCTGTAAATATTAGGCAGCGCGAGAGTGTAACGTTCTCTTAGTGTCCGAGATTAGCGAAGAGCAGTCAATTTGCGCTCGTGCGTGCTCACACACACACACACACACACACACACACACACACACACACACACACACACACACACACACACACACACACACACACACGCTCGCGCGCACGTACAACGTACCTGTAGTTCGCGGCAAAAAGTACAGGTACAGGTAACGAGGTAGACAGCCTGAATACAATTATTATCTACTAAACAGTTTTTCTTTGATACAACAACAATACATTCAATTATAAAATGAATCATTACGATATTATTATATCTAAACGGAGCTTGGGGTTTAATTATCAGATGTAGCGAGATATAATAACAAATACTGCTATAGCAAAGACTCTTCCCTTGTATAGCAATATCGAAATGTTCCTTACAAGAGAAAGCAGTGGAAATAAATATTTTTTAGGGAATAAATTAAGAGGAAAATATCACTATATGAGACAACAATATTATAATACAAGATAATACTCATATAAAACAAGTTAAATCAATGAAAAGAAAAAAGTAGCTCGGCTAACGCTAAATCGCCCAATACGATTTGTAATTCAGAAAAAAAATCTGGGGGGCGCCGCCCAGACCCCCCTCGCCGTGGGGGTTTTCGACCCCGCAGGCGGGGTTTCCTACGGAATATACAACCCGGCCCGGCAGAACTCGAAAGAGCACCTTATAGCCGGAAATGGCACTATTTTCCATTTTTTCCCACCGACGGAGCCTACCTTACCCCGGCTTAAACAAAGTGGGCAACCATGATATCCGCTCTCACCTGCCGTCCTTCGGGAGCGCTCTCCTCACCTTCACGCTCCGTCGGCATCATGACCCAACCTCGCTTCAGCCACCGAACCAGACTGGCTCAGAATCCGTCATACGTAAGACATGCTCGTACATCAGCACCTTTTCCTCGTACGGCGATTGTAGTAGCGTCATTCAAGGTAAGAGCGTATCAACTATGGAACAATTGTCCAGAGCCGCCCCCCCCCCCCTCCCCCGCGTCCCTGCGTGCGCTGAATTATCCACGTTTCTCGAATGCAGGGTTCTAAGGTTGCGGCTAGTAGCGTAGAGGACGAAAGCGGTGTAGCCGATACCTTACGGGCGGCGCCTCTTGCGGCTGGCGCGGTGGGGATCCTCGCCACGCTTGGCAACCGCATCTTCTCCGGGGTATGCCGGCCGGCCGAGCTGCAGCGAGGAAAAATCACGCTGGCGAATCATGATTATTAACCACCTACAATTTATATCATTTTGAGCAGTGTAACCCGCCATGGAGCTCGACGAGCTTGATGAATTGAAGACCTTAATAAACATACTGCTTCTATTACTCATGCACACTTGATTGATGTAAATCCAAAGAATTGTGGACAGCTGCCGGTTCGTTCTCCTGATGAACATCCTGATTTTCTAGACACGCATGCCAATGCGCATCATTGCTTGGTTTTGCTGTACATTTACTGCTGTGTATTTGTTGACAAGTCTTTACATATTTACGTGCGCAACGTTTGTGGCAGCATGATCAACAGGTGAATTGGATTGGCGAGTGCGATTGTTTATAAAAGTTATCTTTACGTAAAGTAACGCTTCACATATTTGGCTTGTTTTACGTTTCAGTTGGGGATGTGGGAAAGCAGTGGAGGAGGTGCACAGACGTGGCAATGCCAAAGTCGTGTAGGATTTCGGATCGTTTGTGCTTCTTATCCTACCCGCCAAGAGCCCTCCTGGGTGCACCGCACAGTTAAGAACTTATTATTGAGGGAGGTGGTCAGCGTCATAGGCTGAGAGGGACCAGCGGCAGCTCGTGAATGGGGCGCCTTAACGTGGATGCTGCTCTTGCTTGGCAGATTGCGCCGGTGGTGGACGCGAGCAGCTCGCAGTCAAGGGCCGACGTGCTGGTGATCGCGCTCAGCGCAGTGCTCGTCCTCACAGGGCTGCAGTGGCTGTCGCTCAAGCCAAAAACACCCGTTGCGGTCAGCACTCTCCCATCCCTCCCCACATGTGCACGCATGCACACACCCTTTCCTTCTCTCCCCCCCCCCCCACACACACACACACACACCCAAACACGCAGAGACACAAGCTCACGTGCCCCCCCCCCTCCCCTCCTCTCTCCACTCGCCCACGCACTCACAATAAGCAAAAGGCGGACAGAGAAACACCCACATACAAAGCCTGAAGCACCTACATTTTATCACACATGTCCTTAACATGTCCCTTAGCTTTTACAACCACGTTCGGATAGACAAGCAGACACGCGCACACAAATGATAGCACACATACCAGCATGCGTGCAACCAACACACACGCACACATAATTTCTCCCTCGCATATATTGTTTGACCCATTTCAGCAGATTGAGCTGTCAGGTGTTTGAAGAACAATATCTGAAAAAGCGAGGCCTTATATTTGCCACCAAGTTCTGCCCAGGTGGAGCTTAGCGGGACGCAATATGACTTTGTGGCTGAGGGGCTGCCAGCAGCAGCGGCCGCGGAGCTCAATTGGCGCGCATCCCTTCCCCCTCCCCTCCCCTTCGCTTCATGTAGCCTTGCACACCCCTTTCCTGTCTCCCCCTATCCCACCACTACCTCCTGCTGCCCCCAGTCTGGCGTCCAAAACCCACAACCAACTTTTCTCGCCGTGGAAACCCTCAGGGCGCACCAGTCTTTGACGGAGGCGTCGGGTGTGAAGGCTGTGGTGGTGATGCACAGGTGCGTGGGCAGCTATCAGTCTGCGCATCATACGCTGTTCACCACAGCCATGTGTGCTGTGCATGTATTTGCAGTACATCCTACCCGTCCATACTCCCAAGCTCAAGTCATTACCTTCCTGCCCTGCAATTCATGCGATTGCCTGATGCATGGGGGGTGCTGAGGGAGAAGCTGCCTCTGGCTGGCTGCTTTCTGGTGCAGAGGGCAGTGCGTCTTTCACAGGGGGGCGGGCAGGAGCGGAGCCACCCCAGGGTCCGCAGAGCCGGGGGAAATGTGCCAACGGGTGATGGAAAGCGGAAGGGGCAACTACATCGCCAACCTCACACCCTACCCGGGTATGTCATCTCTCCCCAAAAAAAAAAAGTAATAACAAAAACCGGATACAGGGAAGCAGGAGAGTAAGGCAAAACACACACACACACACACACACACACACACACACACACACACATGAAATGCTCGACTGAATCCGCGGGCTGCATTATTTCAGGCCGCTTTGAGTTCTTCGGCTACCTTCCGAGCAACACTCAGGCCATCATTCTGCAGCCGCTAGGCACAGAGGGGCTGATGGTGGCGGCGACCGATGCACCGCGCTCTTTCACAAGCATCGACCAGGCAAGTTACTCGCCTTCTCCCCCTTCTTTAGGGGTTACGTATGAATAAGTGATGACGAGGTAAAGCAACTTAATAACAATAATAATACCAGCCAAAATCACTTCCCTCCACACTTGCACGTTCAGGCATGGATATCCACACTCGCGGAAAAGATCGAAGTCACTCTATCCGAGGATGGCAGCGATGGCAGCTCCAGCACGACTCAATAGCAAACCCCACAGCGATCCCACGATGGACATGAGAAGTGGCAGGGGCGCACGCGTGCTGAACCCCCTACCCCTTTCCTATGCAATGTTAGTAAATCAGCCGCGGCACCGTCCAAGACGCGACATGTGACTTTTACAGTGTCCCCTCTTTCCTTCGCGCCCCTCACTTTCCCTTCCCCTCCTCCTCATCATCCGACGCCTCTGCAAAGATGGCCTTCGCCTGCGTCGTTGCGTACGCGTGGCCGAAAAAGTGTGGGTCGCTCTCGGCGGTGTTGGCGTGCCGCAGGATAGCCTGGCCAGCAATACATCGCAGGAGAGGAGGGGGCAGCAGGCAACATAGAGGTGAGGCAGAAGAGAAACAGGGTGAGTCAAATTGTGCAATCTCAGATCATGGAAAAAGAAAGGGAAAGCAGCTACATTTCTGTTTGTGGGACGGAAGGAAAGAGGGTTAATGGGGAGAGAGGTGGCGGGGGAACACCTCTCGCGTGTCCTGCATTTCGTCGGGGCGCTTGTTGCCGGCTTGCTTGAGCAGGTGCTGCGTGAGCAGCGTGCCGCCGGTGGAGCCAAGCTTGCCGCCGCGCCCGGGGCCGCTGGTGATGCCGCTGGTGTCTGGGCGCCGCGACTTGAGCGGGTCCTGCCTGTCCTTCTCCCGCTGCCGCTTCCGCCCCCTGCCCCGCATCACCAACCCATCAGCCCCGCTTCTCTCCAGAGCCCGTTCAATTAGCAACTGTGGCAATGGCCACATCCCATCCCACTTCCCACCCGCCTCAACAACGCACGCCTATATATACCGGACTTCACGGCAGCCAGCACGTCCTATAGCGGTGCAGGGCGATGATGGGGCAGGGAGAGGGGAGGGGCGCACTTTTCCTCCTTGAACATAGGTAATGAGTGTGGGTTGTGGATGACCAGCGGCGCCTGAAAGTCGAAGGGCATCGCCTGGCGGAGGAGACGCAGCACAGTGAAGAGGAGGTAGCGTGGGGTCAGAGCAGGTGAAAAGTTACATCACGCGCGTTTGTCCATTTATGCGTGATCAGAAAACAAAACTGGAAAGAAGGCTGGGACTGGGAAAGTGAATGGGATATAACAGTGCAAGGTACCACATGTCAGGGTATGAGAAGTCACAACAGACACATTTTGAGATTCATTACAAGATGAAGTGGGATGCATGGGGGGTGATGGAAAAGGGCGGTTCACGACTCGCAGTGGGGAGTAAGAGCCACAACAAGACAAAAAATCTAAGAGAGCGTGGTTGGTTGGCTAACACAGGGAAGGGAGGGAAGGCGGGTGAGTGTACCTTCCTGGGCGCGCGGCCGACGCAGCGCAGTGCGCCCTCTCGCTGAAGACGGGACTGTACAGCATGTGCGCGGTGCCGTGCTTGCGCCCCCCCGCCCCCACCAGCACCTGGTTCAGCTGACTGTGCCACACGAAGGAGGACACGCTGCCGGGCATGCCGATGCGCCGCACAAACTCCATCCGCTGCCTAGTTTCACGACCCGCCCACGGATCTCAGCCCCTCTTCTGCACGTATCTGACACAGCTATCTGCTGCAAAGTGAGATGCAATGGGGTGAGGGGGAGTAGGAGGGTACCTGTCGAACATGACGAGGCCGCCCTCATCCTCCGCGCTTTCTCCGCAGACCGCCGTCATGATGAGGCGCTCGTCGGGGCTGAAGCCGCACATGGTGTTGGTGTGAGTGGTGGTGAGGTCCTCAAAGACCCTCAACGGCTGCTTCAGCTTGCGCACGTCCCACACCTGTGCGCCCACCCCGAAAACAAGCGGACGGTTTTCAAAAGGATGAACACATACTTAATTTTCCCACCCTACTTCTCAAAATGAACACAAACGATACAAAAAACAGCAAATTCTAAACAAATACGTCAAAAAAGAAATGAAAAGAACAAAATAAAACGTAAAGTGTTCAAACTCGCATTGACAAACTAACGACGCCGTGCGTACAAACCCATACACAACCAGACACACAGAGAGAGAGACACACACACACACACACACACACACACACACACACACACACACACACACACACACACACACACACGGACTCTCTACTATGTTGAGTTATTTTAATACAGGCGAAGATGATAGTGACTTACTAACAAAAATATGAAGGATTAGCGACACGTGTAGCGGGGAGTTATAACTACAGGGAAGGCGAGGGTGGGCGGGCGAGTGAGGGGAGGTGAAAAGGGGGAGTGCGCACCTTCATGGTCTCATCGGCGCCTCGGCTGAGCAGCGTATTGCCGTCCTGTGAGAAGGCCAAAGAGGTAAATGTCCGAACCGAGCGCGTGGGCCTGGCGCACAGCGGGCAACACAGGGAGACAAGATTTTGGGAGCCGGGAGGCGGTGAATATCAGTGCGCAGCGATTTCTCGACAGCCACGTCTTGGCCATACTGACTACATCACAAAGACTACAGCGTGGGGATTGGCATGTGAAAATTGGCGACCGAGGTTTACTGGATGATCACATGACCGGGCTCACGGTGTCAAAGGGAAGCTGAGCCACGCACATATTGGATGTTATGATAATGCATATGTAAAGAGCAAGAGGAACTTAACGGAGGAGAGTAAGGGGAGGACCTTGTGAACCACTTGGCTGGGGCGCGACACGTAGTTCCAAGTCTGCTTGGCGATCAATTGCTGCTTGGGCACTGGCACCAGCCCAATCGCGGCCGAGGCACCAAACTTGCCTGCCCTCCGACAGCCACCCCACAACAGGTCAGGTAATCCTGAATGAAGATAGGCACAACGCTGAATGCTGTCGCAACTCAGAATGGCCCACTTTTTACGGACCACAGCTGAACGGTGCCGTCCCTGAGACCAGCGGCAATCATGGAGCCGTCCTGATTGAAGGCACATGTCGTGGCAGCGATGCGGCCTGCCAAGAAAAGAAACGGAAGAAAAGCTTGAATGGGCAGGGGGGGTTGGGACATGGAGAGCCAATCGTGAAACAGGTGTGCCTGATTGAGAATCACGGCAAGGGAAGGCGCAGGAATAGCTTTGCCGAGGAGATGTGAACGGAGAGAAAGAGGTCTTGGTTCCGCCCCGCACTCGCCTGGCTTCAGCAGCTGCGGCTTGACGACCGTCTTCTGCTCCATCATTTCGCAGTCCCACAGCCGCAGGGAGCCGTCCTCGGAGGAGGTGAGCGCGGTGTACCGGTCGTTGGGGTGCCATTGGCCAAAGGTGCAGCCGGACTGGTGGCCTTTGGTGTTACGAAAGTCGCGAATGTGAATATCGCCCCGAGGGAACTCGCCTAGCTCGCGACCGTCTCGGTCATACACCTGTCAACATAGAGTGTGAGAGGAGGGGGGAGGGGGGGGGGAGTCACGACCCACCTTAATGCTGATGCTTTCTTGGACGCCCATCGCATTGATGGCTAAAACAACCAATATAAACAAGAAACAGGGGAGGGGGGGTATGAGGCGGGAAATGCAGAGGATGACCTTTGGGCATGCGCTGCATGTGGCCACAAGAAACGCCTCACCTGCAAATATAAACCGGCATCAAGAACAAAGATCTTGCGTAGATGGGGGGCTATATGGGAAAAGTTGCCTGTTGATGTGAATTTGCGCGGTTGTGTTTATGATTAATACCACGCGAGCGTGCGTGTACGCGCGCGCCCGCGTATGTGTGCCTGTGTGTGTGCGGTTGTGAGTGGGTGTGTATGCGTTTGTGTGT
>JAPMLY010002945.1:0-5000 GCA_026401115.1 Tetraselmis chui | reverse complement strand
GTACGCAGATTTCAAAGGCGCCTTCAACGCCGCGGACCACCGTATCATGTTCAAACACATGCGTCAACTCGGTATGCCCCCCACCTTTGTCGACACATGTGAACACCTCTACGGGGTCTCAACCACAGACTATATTACACCACATGGCCCCACCCCTTCTATAGACATTAATCGCGGAACCCTCCAGGGCGACACCCTCTCCCCCTTTCTATTCACCCTCTTCCTTGAACCCTTTCTTCGCTGGCTCACGGTGGGAAGCCGGGGCTACCGCCCAGGCCCCCCCGCTACTAACGTCGACCCCACAGAACCCACAGCCACATACCCAGGACACGGATTCGCCGACGACCTCAGCCTCGCCACGGGCTCGACCCCCAACATGACCATCCAGCTCAGAAAACTCTCCCTCTTCAGCGCCTACACGGGCATGACCGTCAACATCCGCAAATGCTGCATCACCGGCGCGCTCTGGCGCACAGGCAACGCCCTCACCCTCGCCAACACTACCCTCCTCGCATCCCGCCTGCAAACTCAGTTCATCTCCCTAAACTCCACCCCGGCCCCCATCCCCTCCATTGGCCCCAAGGACACATACCGTGTCCTAGGGGTAGAACTAAACACCTCCCTCAACTTCACCAAACACTGGCAAGAACTCAAACGTACCACTGCATCCCTCATCACCACCCTTTCCACCTCCCCACTAACACAATCCCGCAGAATCAGGGTCATCCGTGGACTCCTCATCGGAAAGCATTTCACCCTCCAGCTCGGCCTCTTCACCGACTCCCAACTCGACACTCTCGAAGGACAAATCTGCCGCGCACTCCGCTCCGCCGTCTCCTCGGTACGTAACCTTCCCCGCACCGCCCTCCACCGCCCTACCTCAGACCTAGGATACGGCCTCCCCTCCCTCAAAGCCCACGCCGCACAACTCACAGTTTGCCACCTACATAAAATCATGAACAACTCAGGCTACAGAGGCCACATGGCCCGCGCACACATACGCACCCTATCCACCACGTACTCCCACTGGCCCTCGGAATCCATCATGTCAACCTGTTACACCCCACCTACACTCAAGTGCTTAGTCAGAGCTCAACGCGATGCGGGCACCCTATTCCACAACATCCCTCCACTCTCCCTCACCAACCCTATCGCCTCCACAATCCGCGCCCACTTCACCACTCAAGACAACGCCCTCCTCGCCTCACTCCGGGACAAAGCCACACACATCACCGACCCTCACACATATAAACAAGCCTACTGCGATTTCTCTCCCCGCAAAACACACGCCTCCCTCCTACCCCGCCTCACCCCCCTCTGGAAAAGTAACATCACCTCGTGGCCACAAGTCCTCCTCAGAGCCACCTCATCCTCCTTCATCCTCAAATCATGCAAATCCATCACCACACTCACGGGGTCCACCACCCCACTCTCAGTTCCCATCCGCCTCCTCGCCGCAATCCTCACTGAACCCCTCGATACTATCCACAACCGCCTCCCCATCACAAGCCTCACTACCAACCAAGCATCCCCCCCCACCACTATACACCCCTCATGGATTCCCCTCCTCTCCCCTCACCTCCCCCGCTCACCCCCCACCCTCTCATCCGGCATCTACACCTCCCGCACCACTCACCCCACCCCCACCGCACCCACCACACACTTAGACACAGAATACCTCACCCCCTCAGACCACCACTACCCCCCCTGCGACGTAACACGCATCATTTCCAAACACAAGGACACAGAATACGGCCAAACGCAGTACATGGTTGAATGGGCCCCGGAACACCTCACGGAATGGGACATTCAGTTACAACTCGACGACGGCTTCCGCCTCATCTCCTCCACTCCCACATCGGTATGCCTCCCCTCCCCCTCCCCCACCGCCTGCTCCATCTGTCATGACCCCCTGCACATAGAACCCTCCTCCACCTGCTGCACATGCCCGCACTTTGCCATACACTCCCAATGCCGCCCAGCTCAGGGACCCGCCACATGGCAGTGCGAGTGGTGTGCTCGCGGCCAACAACACGACCTCACCCACCTCCACGAAGTGCAGTGGGCCCCATGCCTACAACTCCACGACACCATCAGTGAGACCCCCTCCGGCCCCACCGCCCTCACCGCATTTAACTCAGGCTATGTCCCCTCCACCACACCCATTTTGCCAGAACCCGGACCCCCTCCGTGGTCACACCCCCTAATCACATTCAACCATGACCCCATCAACCCCGACCTCGACATGCTCCCTACCGGTAAATTCGCTATCCACGCACACCCATCACTCCACGACACCACCATACTCTGCACTCCCGACGGCCGCGCGGTCACCACCCTTAACGGCCCCCGCGTCCGCCACCTCTACCAACTCTTTCGCCCCGACCTCTCGCAGCATACGTTCGAAGAGGAGGTCTACCACCTCCTCACCCGCCTAGGTTCCCGCTCAGAAATCCACTCACCCACACCCGCCACCACCACCCGTAATAGATGGGCCACTAGAGAAGACCTCCTCACAGCTCTCCGTCACACATTCCGCATCCAGACAGAACTCTACTCCGACCCCCTCAATAAATCCCTTCACTCCCACACCTACCACTCCCTCTACCCCGAAGATATAGTCTTCTCATCTAGCGGCAGCAATGCCCCGCACACCTGGCAAGGCACCAACATAGCCAACCCCGAATACGACCACGAATGCATGAGACGAGCCATGGAACACGCAATCACCAGCGCACACCTCACAGCCCCTCACACACCCAGCGCAACCATCCTCATCCTCCCCCGATGGGAACACACACCCTACCGCCACTCCAAATACATCAACTCCCCATACACCCACCACCTTTACACCCTCCCCAATGACGCAAACACCTTCCTACCCCCCGACCAACACACTGGCAACCCCACCCCTACCCCATTCGGCACACGATGGATGGTCGACATATACCTCGTCGCCAACCCCCTCGCACTCTCCACCCTCCCATCACCCACAGCCATGACCGCACTTCACAACACTCTCGAATCTATCTACGACACTCACCTCCCCAACCCCATCATCACCCCCCCTCCTCCACACGTCTTTGGCACCTACTCACCCCACTCAGCGGGTATATACCACCGCCCCCCAAACCCAACTCACCCCCTCACATACCCCCTCCCGGACCGCGTGCATCTAACGTACCCCCCCACCAGAGGCACCCCTGCTTGGAACTGGCAGGACTTTGTATACACAGACGGCTCGAAAAAAGGAAGCTCGTCCCCCCTCGGAGCAGCAGCTACCCACCCCGCCTCGGACACCAAAATCAAAATCATGGTGACCTCTACCCCTCCCTCACATACAATAAATCGCGCTGAATTAGCTGGCATAGATATAGGCCTCCAACTTGGCCGCACCCACCTCCTCACAGACAGTGCGTGCTCCCTCCGCCTCATACAAGGTTACTTAAACTGCCCTTCCGCTTACCGCCACAACATTCACCGCGACACCCTCTTATCCATCACACACACCCTTAAAACCCGCTGCGACGCAGGCATCCGTACACACCTCGGCAAAATCAAAGCCCACAACCATTCCCGAGGCAACGACCTCGCAGACACCCTCGCCAACCTCGTCGCGGATGGTCACCCACCCGACACTACATACACCACAGGTTCAGAGGTCACGATAGGCCACTGGACATGGCCATACACCCTCATCCCACAAACCCTAGGGGAACCCATACCCTATAGATACACCAACCTCAAAACCGACGCACACACCTACAGCACCAAACACACACACACTCCTCTCTCGCAAACAACCAAACACGGAGCCCTCCTCGCCCGCGCCGCGAAGGACGGCGCCGATTTCTCTTACCACAAAAAACACTCAACCCTCACAAATATCCAGTTCACACACAAACAAGAATTCATGTGGGGCGTCCACAACACCCGCCTACTTACTCACAACCCCTCCCTACGCTGCCCCCTATGTGGCCAATTCACTAGCAACGGTCACATGGCCGGTAACTGCCCCTCTATGTCTGGTCTAAGACAGGACCGACACAACAGCGCTCTGCAACTCCTACTCTCCCTACTGGAACGCCACAACGGAGGACGCTGGGAAACCATCACCGCAGACTTCGGTAACAAACCCATAAAATCGTTTGCTTCCCCCACCCCTGCCCACACTCCACTTGACTGCCACCCACCTCACCCCACCCACATGCCCACCCGACTTGTAGCCGCTGACGAAGGTCTCTCGCCTGACTCCCTAACCTCATGCCCCGCCATCCTCCCCCCTGAAATTCTCCCCCCTCCGCTTCGTCCCCCTGCACACAAACCTGACTTCATCCGCATCCTCGAACCCCGATTCGTTGGTCACTCCAACGGTCGCCGACGTTACGCATCCATAAAAAAGATTCAGATAGGAGAATGGAAGTACTGCACAGACAACAACCTCTCCCACACAGCCGACCTCATTCGTGCCAAATACACACCCCTTGCTAACGCCATCAGAAACCACTGGCCGGGCACAGTGGTCGACATCCTCCCCATCGTCATGAGCCGCACAGGTACACCGCACTCCTCCACCATCACGAGTCTCACCTCCCTTCTCACAGCCCGCACCGACCCTCCTGATAAACTCGTCTCCAAAGCACGCCTCGACACGTCTCGCATTCTTGCACAACTCCATACACATACTGTCCAATGGCTGCATCACCTCCTACTCATATACCGCATCAAGTCCCGCACGACCTCCCGCCGCGCATCCGCACATCGCCTCCACGCACGACCCTAAATGCACACAACCTTCGCCTCTACTTGCACCCTCCCCGGGGGGGAGTAAAACCCCCGAACACCCTTGGAGAGGTTGGACTAGGTGGTTAACGGTCTAGCCCTGACTTGTAAGTTCCCTGTATGGCATAGTTGGGAGGGCCCAGAGACAGCAGCCGACGCATCCGGCTTTTGGTGAAAAACCGGCGCATACGGTACATGTTGTAAACAATTTCAATTTC
>JAPMLY010002944.1:0-37162 GCA_026401115.1 Tetraselmis chui | reverse complement strand
CACCCGCAGCCATGACCGCACTTCACAACACTCTTGAATCTATATACGATACCCACCTCCCCAGCCCTATCATCACCCCCCCCCACCCTCACCTCATTGACACCTACTCACCCCACTCAGCAGGTATATACCACCGCCCCCCAAACCCTACACACCCCCTCACATACCCCCTCCCGGACCGCGTACATCTAACATACCCCCCCACCAGAGGCACCCCTGCTTGGAACTGGCAGGACTTTGTCTACACAGACGGCTCGAAAAAAGGCGGCTCGACCCCCCTCGGAGCAGCGGCTACCCACCCCGCCTCGGACACCAAAATCAAAATCCTGGTGACCTCTACCCCTCCCTCACATACAATTAATCGTGCCGAATTAGCTGGCATAGACATAGGCCTCCAACTTGGCCACACCCACCTCCTCACAGACAGTGCGTGCTCCCTCCGCCTCATCCAAGGTTACTTAAACTGCCCCTCAGCTTACCGCCATCACATTCACCGCGACACCCTCTTATCTATCGCACACACCCTTAAAACCCGATGCGACGCGGGCATCCGTACACACCTCGGTAAAATAAAAGCTCACAACCACTCCATCGGCAACGACCTAGCAGACACCCTCGCCAACCACGTAGCGGATGGCCACCCACCCGATACCACATACACCACCGGTTCAGAAGTCACGATAGGCCACTGGACATGGCCATACACCCTCATCCCACAAACCTTAGGGGACCCCACTCCCTACAGATACACCAACCTCAAATCCGACGCACACAAATACAGCACAATACACACACACACCCCCCTCTCGCAAACAACCAAACACGGAGCACTCCTCGCTCGCGCCGAGTCGGACGGCGCAGACTTTTCCTACCACAAAAAACACTCTACTCTCACAAATATGCAGTTCACACACAAACAGGAATTCATGTGGGGTGTCCACAACACCCGCCTACTCACTCACAACCCAACCCTGCGCTGCCCCCTATGTGGCCAATTCACTAGCAACGGTCACATGGCCGGTAACTGCCCTTCCATGTCTGGCCTAAGACAGGACCGTCACAACAGCGCCCTACAACTCCTACTCTCACTCCTGGAACGCCACAACGGAGGACGCTGGGAGACCATCACAGCAGACTTCGGTAACAAACCCATAAAATCGTTTGACACCCCCACCCCCGCCCTCACCCCACTCGACTGCCACCCTCCTCACCCCACCCACATGTCCACCCGCCTTGTTGCTGCTGACGAGGGTCTCTCGTATGACTCCCTAACCTCCTGCCCCGCCATCCTCCCCCCTGAGATTCTCCCCCCCCTGCTTCGCCCCCCTGCACACAAACCTGACTTCATCCGCATCCTCGAACCCAGATTCGTTGGTCACTCCAACGGTCGCCGTCGTTACGCATCCATCAAAAAGATTCAGATAGGGGAATGGAAATACTGCACAGACAATAACCTCTCTCACACTGCAGACCACATACGCACCAAGTACACACCCCTCGCGAACGCCATCAGAAACCACTGGCCAGGCACAGTGGTCGATATCCTCCCCATTGTCATGAGCCGCACAGGTACACCGCACTCCTCCACCATCTCGAGTCTCACCTCCCTTCTCACTGCCCGCACCGACCCTCCAGATAAACTCGTCTCCAAAGCACGCCTCGACACCTCTCGCATCCTTACACAACTCCATACGCATACTGTCCAATGGCTACATCACCTCCTTCGCATATACCGCATCAAGTCCCGCACGACCTCCCGCCGCGCATCCTCACACTACCTCCACGCACGTCCCTAACTGCACATTTCATTTCATTTCATTTCATAGGTCACGCAGCACACGTTGGATTTCGTTGTCTTTTAGCGCCGCAGTAACGTCGTCGAGGACCAACAAAGTATTCTTCTCTTTCTCCGCCAATTCCTTCACCGCCTCGCGGATCTCGTCAAGCGTGCCCCAATCCAAGTCGTCGTACATCCTGTCGTGTTTCTTGAAGTTGTTCCGCCTCAAACTCGCCACGCTGTGTGGTGGCATAACAGCGTGGACGTGGTGAAAGGCCTTGCGGTAAGCTTGCTTGCTCGACAGGAGGTTCACGAGCATGGAGGTCTTACCAGTCCCCGCAGATCCGATTATAGCCATGAAAAAGGGTCGATTTGGAAGGGGATCGACGACTTGCTCGTGGATTTTCTTGTCACACAAGAACGCCGGGGGTTTCACTGTGAATGTCGATCTTTTTTCGATGTTGAACCGCATTTGGCGTTCTTCCTTTTATAGTATCTTCGGATTTCTTTTGGAGCCAACCCCCAGGTAACTGCATCCAAAACTTGATATTGCTCGTCGGTGAACCCGAACCCGTCGTAGTTTTCCTTCCACCACGCCGCCGTCCCATAGTTTGAGCTCCGAGCAAGCAAATGGGGATCTATCGGGGCGGACGTACTCGCAGACACGGACGAAACCGCTTCACCGTGAACAACCTCCGAACCGATAGACTCAAGCAGAGAAGGAGTAGACGAAGTAGACGCCATGGTTCTAGTTGGTTCTATTTTAATTTTTATTGTCTAGTTTAGAAAAGAAATGGCATGGGACGGATTAAACAACGGCGGGTCAATGATCTCGAGCGCAGCGACGGCAGTGACGGAGACGGTGAACAAGACACCGTACCTGAAATACATGGCGATACTGGGGGGAGCGATGTGGCTACAGGAGAGATTTCGGCCGGCGAAAAAAAACCAACCAGCCTTGACCCGAAGCCCAAACCTAAACGAGTAGCAAGCGAGAAGATGAAGGTAGCTCTTTTGCGCGCCAGGACAGCAAAGGCTGAAAAGCGCCGGTCGAGGACCGAGACCAAGCAACCAACACCCAATCGGCCTACTAATCCCTAGCCCCAGTTTTTCTTCGATATTGTGTAAAGAATGATCCATCAACTGTACTTGGACACGGCGTACGCTGACGCGAAGCTCGATGATGGAACCCACGTGTTTTCCCTACTCGATCCATTGACCGCCCCGCAAGGGTATACGCTACAAGTTAGGCTGCTAAACGCGTGGCTCCCGCATACCTATTACAACATCTTCGACGGAAACGATACGCTGGTTCTTCATTACGACGACGGTGGTGAGATTCCGGGACAGCCGGTCACCATAAAGCTTCCCCGCGGCAACCGGTCGATCGACGACATCGTCGTATTCCTCAACAACGGGCTGTTAGATGAGTATGTGGCGAGTTACGACGAGAACACGAATAAGCTGACGTTGCGTGGAACGGAAAATGCGGATCACCATGTTGTGACCGGGGAAGGCACCACGTGCACTCGGCTACTAGGTTTGTCCGTTGGGGACTCCGCACAAAACGTTGACGGAGATCTCTTGCTCACCGCTAGTCGTATCGTGGACTTGACGCGCACCTGCTCGGTGTTTGTGCATAGCAACCTCCTCACTCAAAACCGAGACCCCTGGATAAGGCGCGTGGCCGACATCCTAGCAAAGATCCCCAGCTCGGCACAGTTCAATGAAATCGATCACTATAGCTCGGACGCCTTCGTGGACGTGGCCAACCGATACCTAAGCTACGTGAGCATCCGGCTAAGCGACGATGACGGCCGAAATTCGGATCTCAGCGGCGGACGTTTCACGGCGACGCTAAAAATAGCTTTTGCTAAGATTAACAAAGATGAACCAATCTCCGCACTGTATCGGCGCCGCTGCAGCTGAACGGCCGCCGGGCGGTGGAGGTGGATCTAAGCCAGGTCGAATCCATGTACCGGGAGCTAGCGGCCCCGGTGACGGTGGATGAGACGGAAAATGATCGGCAAGACACGGACATTGAAGCGGTCACTACGGACTTGACGGCGCTCACTGACATTGTGGCTGCGTTTTCCAACGACTTCAGCGCGGCGAACATCCGCACCGACAATATCACCGCCGTTGGGTTTGACACCGACATCTCCGTCGGCACCTCGCTCTTGCCGACGACGGCGGCGATCGTAGGACCAATTCACTCGCTCGGCAGCGAAACGCACCAGTGGAAGACGGTACACACCGAAGAGGTTATGCTTGCTGGCACGAGCTTGAGTAACACCTTGGGGAAATTGATGGAGGATCGGAATCTCGTGCAGCACCTGAAAATCGAGGGAAGCGGGTTGATCGGCGTCGACCACAACAAACGCGACTTCGGGGCATTGGACTATCCGTGGTGGACCATCTACACAACCGATATCACCGTGAACGACAGCATAAATGTCAACATGCTCAAATCCAGCCGCTCGGATACCGATGACATCTCAGTGCACGCCAATCTCACGCCGAATAACATTGAAATAGGTGGAAACACGATTGAGACGGAGACGAAGCCGTGGCGCACGGGGCATTTCCACAATGTGTACGCCAAGAACCTATTTGGGGAAAATGAGGAGGGTCACTCTCGCCGGGCGTTGCTCGACGGGGACCAAAACGTGAGCTCCACAATTACCCCACGAGTTGATAAGCAAGGCGATTTCGGCTCAACAACGAGACCTTTCAGGAGAGCATACTTCGAGGAGCTCCTAGGGCAGGATGCCACGGGGACACCTAGGAGGGCATTATTGGAAGGAGTTGACTACGCGACGGCCAATCATTCGCACGACGATGATTACGCCCATATTGCACACACGCACGGCGACTACGCCACAACCGGGCACACGCACGACGACTACGCTCCTATTGCACACACGCACGATGACTACGCGCATGTTGCACACACGCACGACGACGCCTACGCCCCTATTGCACACACGCACGAAGACTACGTCACTACCGGACACACGCACAGTGAGTACGCCTTGACTACGCATACGCACGATGACTACGCCGCTGTTGAACACACGCACGATGACTACGCCTTGACTACGCATACGCACGACGACGCCTACGCCCCTATTGCACACACGCACGATGACTACGCCCCTATTGCACACGCACTACGACTACGCCTTGACTACGCATACGCACGACGATTACGCCTTGACTACGCATACGCACGACGACTACGCCTTGACTACGCATACGCACGACGACGCCTACGCTCCTATTGCAGACACGCACGACGACTACGCCTTGACTACGCATACGCACGACGACGCCTTCGCTCCTATTGCACACACGCACGACGACTACGCCGCTGTTGAACACACGCACGACGACGCCTACGCTCCTATTGCACACACGCACGACGACTACGCCTTGACTACGCATACGCACACTGGGTTCGCCCCTACCAACCACTCGCATGACAGCTAGTACGCCCCTATTGCACACACGCACGACGACTACGCCACTACCGGACACACGCACAGTGAGTACGCCTTGACTACGCATACACACGATGACGTCTACGCCCCTATTGCACACACGCACGACGACTACGCCACTACCGGACACACGCACAGTGAGTACGCCTTGACTACGCATACACACAATGATGCCTACGCTCCTATTGCACACACGCACGATGGCTACGCCACAACCGGGCACACGCACGACGACGCCTACGCCCCGATAAGTCACACGCACGACGACAACGCCTTGACTACGCATACGCACGACGACTACGCCACAACCGGGCACACGCACGCATGTGATTCTGTCACGGGCAAGCCGTCATTCTTCACCGGCTCTTATAACGACCTCACCGATAAACTTGACATTGAGGAGATTGTCGAGGTACAATTTCCGGCCGCTGTAAATGATTATGCGCTTGAAGGTAACACACACAACGAGTACGCCTTGACTACGCATACGCACACTAGGTTCGCTCCGACCAACCACACGCACGACAACTATGCCTCGACTGGACACACGCACGACGACTACGCCTTGACTACGCATACGCACGACGACGCCTACGCTCCTATTGCACACACGCACGATGACTACGCCACTACCGGACACACGCACAGTGAGTACGCCTTGACTACGCATACGCGCACTGGGTTCGCCCCGACCAACCACACGCACGACGACTACGCCTTGACTACGCATACGCACACTGGGCTCGCCCCGACCAACCACTCGCACAGTGAGTACGCCTTGACTACGCATACGTACAGTGGGTTCGCCCCGACCAACCACACACACGCATGGGATACCGTCACTGAGAAGCCGACATGGTTGACCACTAGCGAGCGTCAACCTTTCGGGATTCAACAACGACTTGTCGGTCGGTGACGTGCAGTGGACGGACGTGCAGAACAAACCCACTTTCTTTAGCGGCTCGTACAACGACCTCACCGATAAGCCAAATGAGATCCAAATATCGTGGCTGGACCTACAAGGACGACCAAATTGGACCAACTATTTCAGGCTCGGTGGCACCACGGACACGGTGACAATAGGCTCAAACAGCTTCAAGAGCGGTGACTTCTCGCCCAACGGGCAGGCCGTGTACGACCTCGGCTTTTCCTACCCCCAATGGAGGCGCGTGCACACTTCCAGTTTGCATGTCTACGGCGAGGAGATCGTCGCCGACATGGGTATGAACGCGGGCAATAGTCGCGTCACGAACGTCGCAGCCCCGATAGCGGACGCCGACGCCGCGACCAAAGAATATGTCGACGCTGCCGTAGGACCGCCGGGCACGACGTCCTTCAACGATATCACTGATAAACCAACGTGGATTGGGAAAATTTCGTACGACGACATCGGTTAGTATATGGACCCCACGCAGCCCTCCGATTTTGACATCGTGTTGTATGACTCGTGGACGCCGTCGGCGGAATCGACGTACAATCTGGGCCAGGACCTCAGAAGATTTTTATTCGGTTACTTCAAGCGGGTGCGCTTGTCAGGAAATGATCCATTCTACGACGACGAGGCTATTACGTATGAGTTCCTGCGGTCCTACGTCGCGGAAAACGCACCGGGGTCGACGGCGACGTGGTTGGATCTTCTTGGACGCCCATCTTGGACCAAATATATTAGCCTAGGTGGGACGACGGACACCGTGACGGTCGGCGATAACAAATTTCGATGTGGTCCGATGCTTCCAAACGGTCCGAATATGTATGATTTGGGAAGTGTGTCCACACCATGGAGACATATTTACACAGCAAACCTGACTGTCGGAGCTGTTTCTACACTAGCAGCTCTAATTGTAAACACCTATTCTTCTTTCAACGACAAGCGTATCCCAGACGTGGGCGCGCCGACAAGTGACACCGATGCTGCCACAAAGAAATACGTGGACGACGCCATTTCAGCAACGGAAGCGTACACTGACGACGCCATTTCAGCAACGGAAACGTACGATGACGACGCCATCGGTAGTGCAGTCGCAGTAACGAAAGAGTATGCTGAGTTGGTGAATGCCATGATACTCGACTCGTATTTTTTTGAGATTAATGCAATGGCAATAGGTGTAATAAAATTAAGACAAAGCACTATTGATGTTGGCCCTGGAGAGAGTATGGAATTCAATCTGAATATCAATGGCTTGTACTTGCGACCTCTTGTGAACAACACTCTTCATGCCGGTTTGAAATTCGACGGAATGACGATCGTCGCCACCTTGTTCTCCTCTTGGTTTGTCCAAGAATTTGAAGCGCTGCAAAAATATGAAGTATCAGGTGACGATGACAAAATTGAAATCATAGATCAAGACTTTTTACTGTCCCTCTGTAAACCCAATGATTTCTTTCCGGCTATTGTCAAAATATCAATAAGCTACAATATCAGAAGAGTGGATAATAACATGGTAAAGACATACCAATACGCAACTCATGTTTTTAAATACGATGATTACTTCCCAGCGTGGGAAGAAGTGGAAAAGAGTGTGATGCTATGAACGCCGGCGCCTCGTCTTCTGCTTTTGGGCCGACTCCGCTGCCCTCTGCGTTGGGACACGCTTGCGCACTGGGCGTTTGCCCGCCAAACCGCGGGCGGCCGGCGGCGGGGAAGCTGGCTTGGGTGGTGATGTTTTTTGCTTGCGAGGTGTTGGGCGTTCTTGTCGGGACTTTGCGGAGGGCTTGCGAGTTCGGTTTGCAATCGGGGGCGCTCGGGCGCTGAGCGCATTGACCGGCTGCTTCTTGGCGCGGGTGGGGGCGCTGGTTGTGGCTTTGGCGTTGCTTTCCCGGCGCTCCTCCAACCGCTCCTCTTCCTCAGCCTCATCCTCTTGCACGGGTGGCAAGGCTCCCGTCGGCACATTGGTCTTCGACTTGGTGGCTAAGTGGCTCTCGAGGCTATCAAACGTCTTGCGCAAGTAGCCGATGTTGACGTCGCTCGCGTGGTTGAAGAAGCCGGCGATGTTTTCGCTGATTTGCGTGGCGGTGAACGACGGCTTGCGGCGTGACATCTCCCGGTGTTTCCATGTTACTTGGGCGTGGGGCACGTCCAGCGGCGTTCCGGATGTGTCAATGAGCCGGCCGTTGTGGAGCTGTTTGAAAGTTAGACCGGCGGCGATGAAGGCCTTCTTCACCTTGGGACCGGCGGGGAGAGGCAGCCCATCCTTCTTGCGGCCGATACCCACCAGCCACTTCCTACCTGCTTCGGGGTGCCCTGCGGCGGGCGTCGCGTCCACAGCATCCTTGATGTCGGCGTGCTTCGACAAGTCAAACGAGTAGGGCGTTCCGAAGCGGCTCTTCCCCGTTTTGAAATGCGCTATGTAGATCTCCCCGATGCGGCGATTGTACCAATCGTCCCGGGAGGCATCTCCGACAGATGGGTTGTACCGGCGGCCATCATCATCGCGGATCTCGATTCCTCCAAGATTGTCCCGCAGTACGAGGAGTTTCACTTGCAAGAAGGCTGCGAGCCAGGTGGTAGACGGCCCCACCGCGCTCCTCACCTTGGGGAGGTAGCGGACGAGCATCTCGTAGCTAGGGATGGCGTGGAGGTCGGACTTTGCCTTGTTGCCTTGCACCTCGCGGTCCGCTTGTATGGCTTGAAATAAACCGACTTCACCCTCACCGAATCCTCCGCGGTACGTCTGAAGCACGTCCGTGCCGAGGCTGTCCCGGAAGACCCCCCACGCGCCGAAGGTGGTCGTGATGTGACCCAGCTTTTTGGAGTAGCTCTGCGTAACCTGCTTGAGCGCCGTAGACTTGGTGCGGGCGCGGGCGCGCTTCCCGGCGGTGGAGGTGGCAACTGAGCCGCTCGACACCTCCTCGTCATCGTCGTCGTCCTGCCCGGCCACCGCCCCCACGGAACTATCCATGGCAGTGGCGTCGGCCTCCACTTGGATGATAGTTTTGGTGTTTTTCGCCCGGAGCCACGCCATCACCCCCTCGGCGTCGCGAATCACTGGGACAGCATTATCATCGGGATCTGCCTTGGCGAACTCCGTGCGGATCAGGCGGAACGTACGGCGAACGTCGTCAAGGTAGACCTTGGAGTATGTCTCCGCGACTAGCCTACCATCCTGCATGACTTTGCGCGCACTCGTGCTGCCCATATTGTGTTTCTCCACGTCACCGCTCCAAAAGGTATCAATTTGTGCCCATGTGATGGGGGTAGAGGTGCCCTTCTGCTGGGTGTCCTCGAGGCACTGCTGATAGTCATGGCGTGGGGGCTGCGCCGGGGGCGCAGAGACCTGAACCCTGGGGAGGTCGATGGGCGGGAGAGGACTCTTATCCTTGTACAACCCCTCCAACTTGACCCCGTGAGTTTCCTCGAGCACGGCTCGGAATCGTGGATCGAGCGCACGGATACGGTTGATTTCCCTCTCCCCCCGTTTGTATGCTTGGAGAGTCTTCGTCGCTGGTTTGCGACCGGCAATCACGCTTCGGACCGCGGAGATGAGCCGCTTGGCGGCCGCATTCTCCTCGTAGTACGCTTTGGCGCGGGCGCGCTTGACTTCGGGGGAGTCGGGCATGATGCGATTGTTTTGTTATCCCCGGAGAAATTACTTTCCGTCCGCTCAAACGCACTTTAAACGCACTTTAAACGCACCAACACCGGAGGCCCCGGGATATTTTCTCCCCTTAGGTTAAAATGACGGAGTACGTTGAACATCTGACAGTGGGCGAACTTAGGCGAATCGCTAAGGTTCATCTCCTCTACCTTCAAAAGGATAGGGAGCGGTCGCGTAGGTACTATCAACAAAACGGCGAAGCGCGCCGAAAGGCAAATCTTGAGCGCTACCACCGGAACAAGAAGCGCGTCGGAAAAGATCACAGTGATGCAGATAATGCTCCAAGCTCCAACGAAACGTAGGTGCGTTTAAATGCACTGGAATTTTTTTCTCCGGGGGAATACAAAAAGACGATATGGACACCTCAAACACTCAAATGGTTGCAAGCGCTGCATCCCCCAAACCCCATCGTGTGGAAAAACACTGGGGGGTTGAGTGGCTTCGCAAAAACGGTAAGGACGGAGAGAATCCTTATTACATCGTGCTACAAAGTGCAAAGCCCGGAGACGTCACCGTCACGTGCGAGTACAAGAAATCTCACTTGTTTATGTACACCAACTTGACCGTACAACAGCTCAAGAAGGTACATGCCAAAAACCGGTATGCTTACGAGATCATCCGTGCTGACGCCCCACGGAAAGCATTCTTCGATATCGATTGCGACATCCCAAAAGACACCGGGGCCGAAGATTGCGAGCTAATGTTCTCCGAGCTGCAAAGTAAATTGAAGACTAAAGTCATTGAAATCTTCGGGGACACTAGGATATTTCTGTCCGGTAGCGTAGGTCACAAGGATGAATGTATCCGCCTCTCCCTGCATGGTACTTGGTGATGTCGTCTACGATAGCCACGAGCACATGAAAGACTCTAACTTTGACTCGGTGATCGATGTCCTCGGGGCCGATCTCGGAGTCAAGGTCGACAAGATTTACACACGAAACAGACTTTTCAAGCTCCCGGGACAGAGCAAGCTCGGGAGCGACCACGTCCAAGCCATCCTCGACGGCTCGTCCGTGGAGGACCACTTTGTCACTGGCCACATGCCTGAAAAATGGACGTCGAAAACATTCAGTGCGAACTCAGTTGCAGCGTCGCCGACCAAGCTTTTTCTTGTCCCCAAGAGTAAGCCTCAAAGCTCCTTTTTCTCAGGAACACCAACCGGAAGCATGTCGCCAATATCTGGAGCGACAATCCCGTACGATTGGAGTATTGAGGGAGACCCACTGAAGACCCTCGACATTCTTCATCATGACTTCTCAAATCACCGTCTCCCACACAACCTGATTTATTCCGTCATGTCGTGGTGCGTTGGTCGTGGCGTTCATTTTTCATCGTTCTACACATGGGTCTCCCGAGGAAGAGAAGATTGTGATGCCACTCGAGTCAAGTACGCTGCGATGTGGAAAGACTTTAATCACGAAAAGATTGCTAGCAACAAAACCATCTCGAACATTCTCCAACAAATGTACCCTGACGCCATTTTCGAGGATCGAGAGACGCGGGAGATGATTGATTTCCTGCGTATCGTCCCCACGACAACATTAAGGATTGAAGAAGAGATCGATGGTACCCAACGCCGTCCCGAACTCAAGTTGTTCGCGCAGAAAAACAACGTGGTCCTCGACTTGCCGATGGGGATCGGAAAAACGATCGCAATCATTCATCACATGCTCGAAAATGAAAAATGGGGCCGGCGTACGCTCATAATTACATGCCGGTGCACACTCGTTAAGGACATGCTTGCAGTCGCTAAACGGATGGGTTCAAAGCTCAATAGCTACTCAGAAACACCCACTCCGGAACTGTGCGACAGCCTTATAATTCAACAAGAATCGATGTACAAGCTTGAAATAGCGAAAAAATATGATAGCGTCATAGTTGACGAGATGGAGTCGCTTTTGAACCAGTCAGCAAGCACGGAAACACATGGTCTCCGCCTCACCCGAAATATTGCATCGATGATCGGCTTACTTAAGAGCGCGAGCAAGACTATATTCGCTGACGCCGTGACGACCCAAAAGACGATTCGGTTTCTTCACAATATCGGCATTGAATACTTGGATATCGTGCACTGCACAGGGTTCCAAAAATCCATGCGAACCGTTCATTTTGTTCAAGTCGGGTCTAAGGCAAACGGCATCGCCCACAAAATGGCTCAAATGATAGGCGAGAAAATCAAGAAATAAGAAAATGCCTTCGTGTACTATCTATACGCCAAAAGCAAATACAACGACAAAGGCCTTCTAACACGATTCGGTATTCAAGACTTCGCTAAACTAGTCGAAAACTACTCGGGGCTATCCACGGATAGCATATTTGCATTTTATGGGGAAATGGACGATGAAGCTTGTAGCGAATCCCTAATGGACGTCGATATGTCATGGAGATCTAGACGCGTCGTGGTCACCACAAGCAAGATCACGGTTGGAGTTAGTTTTGAAACGACGCATTTTCACTCGGTATTCATTGCCAAGTCGCCAAACTGCTCACCAAGAAACATCATCTAGACGTCTTTCCGCCCACGGTCATTGGTCAGCAACACGGTATATGTTTTCCAAGTGCCCGGAAAGGTAGACCAACAACCACTTGAGAACTTGTTAGACCAACGGTCGCCGTACTTTGAAACATATCGGGCTTTGCTTGCCGATGTCCAATATGAGCGAGATAATTGTGACATGAACGCCTTTAAACTTTTCATCGATAAGGTTGGATACCGAGTTGATGATGACATCACGTTACAATCATCGCCCGTGTCAAAGACAAGAGAGATTGAATCGAATAACGACTACGCTTGGGATGCAAACCCGGACCTTTTCACCGAAGAAGCCGAAGACTCGCAATATTTCAGACAGTGTATATACTGTCTAAGACTTGAGACGGTGTATACACGGTACGTCAAAATAACGGACAGTGTATATACTGTACACACCGCTACCCCTCTGCTACGTACAATATGGAAACTTGCTAAATGAGAGGCAAACCCCCGTTTTATCGGAGGCTTTTTCCCACGCGCGGGATAGCCATACAAATCTGCAGGATCTGCCACCGTCATTCTCATTATCGCTAAGATTATTAGCGCTAAATTGCTATTATTTCTTCGCCACCGCCGATCATCGCTACCGGGGCAGGTACCGCGCGAGTGTCACAGACCGCCGATGCTGTCGCCCTTTCGCAGTGTCATGACCGCGATGAGCGCACGCACGACCGACAGCCACCACGGGCGCGGGGCGGACAGTTTGAATTTAAAATATGTACCGGCGGATAGATTATCGTGCCGCCGACACAGCATGAGTGGCGCGTCAGAGTCGGCGGGAGGCTCGGAGGGCGGCGAGGTGGGCCGCAGTGCACAAGCGGCGGGCAGCGGGAATAATACAGGTGTGGGTACCGACGCCGACCCCGTCGCCACCCTGCGAGGCAAATACATATAAAGACAGAGGGGCAGACGGGTAGAGAGAAACATACGTACATACATATAGAGAGGGGGAGAGAGCGAGTGCGACACACATACACATACAAAGAGAGGGGGGGGGGGGAGAGAGAGAGAGAGAGAGAGAGAGAGAGACTAACAGACACGCATGAATACTACACAAAATGAAAGACACAACACATACACGTGTACACATGCACACAATTGCGCGGAAATACAGGAACGACGACATATATCAAATGAGACACACACGGACACGGACACAGACACACACGGACACAGACACACACACACACACACACACACACACACACACACACACACACACACACACACACACACACACACACACACACACACACACACACACACACACACACACACACACACACGCGCGCGCGCGCGCACGCACACAAAATCTAGAGAGGAAGACATTGCTTTTGTGCGTGTATGTTTCACTAATATTCTTAAAGATAATTTTATTCATTACACTCTCATTTATTTCAATTTTTCATGACCACCCCATGTTGCCACCTTGCACAGTTGAGCAGTAGAATCTTCGCTGCGCCTCGTCAGATGATGCAGCACGCTGGCGGCACCGGCCTGTCGCTGCTCATTTGGCTTTTTCCTGGTGTTCTTGCGTTTACTGTAGACAACCAAATCGGCGATGTGGGAGCCGCTGCGGTGGCCGGGGCGTCGGAGCTGAGGAGGAATGGGGACGGCAGCTGGACGCCCTCCACCGCACTGACGGGGCTGTATCTTAGTGGTGAGTGGGCGCTAGTGTTGATGGTTGAGAGGGAGGAAAAATGAGGTTGCTCGAGTGTATCAATTGTTGGTCGTCAGTCCGCCTTCATAAGCATCGTCAGTCCATCCGTCCAAATCAACTTATCAGATTATTCGTCCATTCGTTGCCGTGTCTTCTTTTCTTTTCATCAGCCCCTTCAATAAATCCTCTCGTAAAATTAATTTCAGTTGCGTAGTTTGTGTTTGCTAATTTCTGACCAATTCAATTATTATGTAAAGTTTCAATGAGCTCGAAACGACGGCATCGTCTGTCATCGCTAAATGTTGATATAAAAAGGGACTTTGCACGATATCTACGGTATTTCTTGTTTTAGAACTACCGTCCGCGCTAAAATCATTTGACCCTCAAAAAGATTTTGTGGCGAGTGGTTGATGTGT
This sequence comes from Tetraselmis chui, assembly GCA_026401115.1. NCBI lineage: Eukaryota > Viridiplantae > Chlorophyta > Chlorodendrophyceae > Chlorodendrales > Chlorodendraceae > Tetraselmis > Tetraselmis chui. Next base: position 22,678 of record JAPMLY010002944.1, on the reverse strand, counting down.
GAGATGCACCTTATTGTTTCCTTTCATGTGCTAACCACGAAAATAACAATATGTCGTAGGTTGGCCGTCATTTATCAAAGAGAAGCATGTGATCCCGAATAAAAGAACAGTGGATGTGTTGACCATAGCGGTAAAAGAAAAACATATATCATAGACACAACGGCCCATTTTTTTTGAAAATATGGTTTAAAAGATTTCTGTGAATAAGGAAGGTTTTCTATGGACATGTCAAAGGGTTTAGTGACGGTGTGGCGATAATTTTTGTTGCAGAAATTCGGATTGTTTTTCTCAAGTCCACTTACTTTATAGTGAGTGGGTGCTGATGGTGATGGTTTTGACCTAGGAAGAGTGAGGCTGTTCGTGTGTATCCATTGTTGGTCGTCCAATAATACCTTTTGTCTTCGTAAACATCGTCCGTCCGTCCAAATCAATTATCACATTATTCGCCCATTCGTAATTTGAAATGGAGCGCTTGATTTAGGGTTTAAGAGAGTCGACGGTTGTTTAGTTTGCTCGCTGAAAGACGATTCTTCCCGTTTCGCTTAGTTTTTGCATCATCCCCCCACATAACATCCCGACAGCAATCCATTTAAGTTATTTTACTTTCATTTCAACCTTAATTGTTTGGTAATCGTAACTTGTTTATTCTGAAATCGAAATCTGCGAAAAGCGCCCACTGACCCCCTCTCGTTCTATTCACCCACGTCCCATTCTAATATTGTTTTTTCTCGTTTCAGTTTAACTTTATCTTTAATGTTTATAGCCATGTGACCCCCACCTGAACCCCCCTCTCTCGTTCACCCACGCCCAATATTGATGTGAGCTCCGCTACATGCAGGCAACCGAATCGGCGCTGCGGGAGCCGCTGCGGTGGCGAGCGCGTTGGTGCCGAGGAGACATGGGGACGGCTGTTGGACGCCCTCCGCCGCACTGGCGGAGCTGCGTCTTGGAAGTGAGTGGGTGCTGATATCGATGGTTGTGACAGAGGGAGAATGAGGTTGCATTTGTACCTGTGTTTCTTTTTATTCTCTGTTGACTGTTCCCTTCCCATTTTCTTAATTTAACATTCATATCATTCCCTCTACATGTAGGCAACAAAATTGGCGATGCGGGAGCCGCTGCGGTGGCGAGCGCGTTGGAGCCGAGGAGGAATGGGGACGGCAGCTGGGCGCCCTCCACCACACTGACGGTGCTGGGTCTTTGGGGTGAGTGGTTGTGATAGAGGAAGAATGAGGCTGCTCGTGTGCATCCATTGCTGGTCGTCGAATAATACCTTTTGTCTTCATAAACATCGCCCATCCGTCCAAATCCAGTTATACGATTATTCGTCAATTCGTCACCGTCTTTGTTTTCTTAGTATCAGCCCCTTAAATCAATCCTTTCGTAAAATTAATCTCAATTGCGCAGTTTGTGTTTCGTTATTTACGACCAGTTCTATTGATCCGTTAAATTGTAATCAATTCGAAGACACGACACCGTCTGTCAGTGTTGATTACAGTAAGGGGCTTTGCACGGTATCTCGCGTCATTTGGGTTTTCGAAATGTCGTCCGCGCTTACATATATCTTGACCCTCAAAATGATTGTATTGCGAGTGGCTGCCGTGTTTCAGTAGCCATTCAAACTCGCCACGGTGGCGCTTCCGGGGCTTTGTTGTCCACCATCATCTTTGAGCCGACTCACTACAAAACTAACATTTTATCGGCCTTTCCAATGCGCCTATGAAATGGAGCGCTTCATTCGCAGTCCACTCAGTCTCCGGTTGTGTACCTGACACGCTGAAAAACTTCCCATATCATCCCAACTGCGACAGCAATATTTTTTGTGTGATTGTACTTTCATTTCAACCAGATCTTTTGATATATAATAGTTTGTTTATTCTGAAATCGAAACCTGCAAAAACCTCCCAGTGACCCCCCCCCTTGTTAACCCACGTCCAATATTGATAACATGTTTTTGCACGAGTTGGTCAAGAATGAGCATCACATAAGGCACTGCTTAGCCATCAAGTTGTGCACCTGACACGCTGGGCGGTGAATCTTCCCGTTCCATCTTTGCGTCATTCCTCCACGGAACATCCCCACTGCGACAGAAATATTATTTGTTATTTTACTTTCATTTCAACCTGAATATTTTATAAGCATAATTTGCTTATCCTAAAATCGAAATTTGCCAACGCCGAGTGACCCCCCCCCCCCACCTTGAACCCCTCCCTCGTTCTTTCACTTCCCAACTTTGATATCATGTCCTCTACATGCAGGCAACCAAATCGGCGATGCGGGAGCCGCTGCGGTGGCCAGCTAGCCGGAGCCAAGGAGGAATGGGGACGGTAGTTGGAGGCCCTCCACCGCACTGACGGCGCTGCGTCTTGATAGTGAGTGGTTTGCTGATCATACCAGTCGCCTTGTATAGACAGCGCCCATCGTGTCTTTCCGTCCTCTGTCCTCATTCTCCCACTCCTACAAACACCAGAGCTGAGAAATGGCGCTAAACGCATACATATCCGACCTCTCCACGAAGTTAATCACAATGACCGTTGCGCAGTCATGCGCATTGCTTCGGTTCTCTCCACAACACCGACCCGTTCATTTTGAACCCATTCCCCCCGTTACGATCATGGTCACTCGCGAGAAAAGATTGAGCGTTGCATTGTTAGAGCTGTGCCAAGCCAAACAATTATCACAATATACCCATTATTGGTAATACTATTATTCGTAGTGTTGTGATGTTTTCTCAACTCTACCCACAGTCCCCTTCAGAGGCGCACCACCGACGACACATCAATTAATTAATGGGCATCTTTTGTATTTGGAAAAACTGCTTATTTCAGGATCTTCTTATTTTTATATATTTTATCTATGCAGTCTTGACATCCGACACAATTAACATACCAACTCTCTCACAATCATTCCGACTGTCCTCCTCCTTGAAACAATGCACACACTCCGTCTTCCTTCCATTCCCTCTCTCTACCCCCCCCCCCCCCCCCACCTGCCCTCTTTCCCTCTCCATAATTATCTTCTCTGCCGCCCCCCCCAGTTCACCCACCCAACGGCACTCCGTTGAAATAGAGAACAGACTCAGAAATTCCACCCAAAAAGAACTTACTAGTTAAGATAATTACGTTCAAATCTTTCTCAGCCGATCATGGCTTTGAACATTGATCATTTTCATCCAAGTAGTGACTCGGGGGTAGTGGCTTGGGAATCTGGTTGACTTGAGGAAGGGGGGGTTCCTTCCATATGAAAAGAATGTCGTTGAATCTGTGTTGTCTGACTCTATTGCTGTGTCGCTACCCACGTTGCTTACCCCAATCCCCAGATAATGACATTGGTGAAGAGGCAATGAAGGCGGTGAGGAAGACGGCGGCGGCGCACAACAGCCATAGATCCCCCGGATTGGAGGTGTTGGAAATTTGGATATAATTGTGTCAACAGCTGTTGGAAATTGTCATCTAGCTGCGTCGATAGACTCGTGGAAGGGAAGACCATAGCCGGAGGATACCAACTGATTGACTCGGCGTTCGCGTGTATCAAAGCCGACAACCGTTGAGGCGCCTCGTAATTGATAAAGCGCCGCGATTTACAATCCCTTTGCCACTTTCATGATCCGGAATGGCTGTGGAATTCACGAGTCCTTATAACACCTCTTTGCCGTATTGTATTGTCAATGCGTTATCCAATGACGCTTTTGCAATCTCATCGTGATGCCCATCTGTACTGAGTGCTAATTGCCGTTCAGACAATACCCGCCTACAACCACATGGCTCTCTAGGTCCCGGCATGCTACATGACGAACGCAGCACGCACACCGGGCCCCATATCGCAGTATGTCATGTTCACTAAGCCTTTGACCCGCAAGTCACTGGATACGATGGACATGGACACCAACAGTGCGGGAGGGTGATCCATTTCCTGTGTTTCCCTTATGGATTTAAAATTACATAATATTGTTTGTCTTTTTTTGAACGTTGATGTGTTAGGTGCGCATTATGATGACCGTGACACATGAAATCACATTTAATGAATAAAAAGGAATTCCCGGAAAATAGGTTACATAAATACCGACGTAGTGTTGGTGCTCATTGCATCAGTTATGAGTTCGGGGGGGGGGGGGGGGGGGGGGGGGGGCTCCATGGATAATGATTTTCGAATAGTCAAGAAGTGATGGATGGCTTGCTAATAATATTGGTATGTCGGCGCTTTAACATTGAAATGTTCGGCCAAGTTACGTTGAGCTGTTTCAACTCATCCTTGTTCTTGGTTTAGGCACATAATTTTCTACTCAACGTTGAATATGGGCACCGATGAGGCAACCCGTGATGTGGTCCGAAGTGGCCCGTCAAACAGCGGGGTAAGAAAAAAATGCTGTACTTGTCCCGGTCGGTATTGTGGAAAACATGTGGCAATAAGGCGTTACATGCAGTCAACCTAATCGGCAATGCGGGAGCCGCTGCGTTTTTTCTTTCAGCCCCATCATCAACCCCTTTTCGATAAATAGATCCCATTTGCGCAGGTTGTGTTTCCTGATGTCCGACCGATTCTATGATTCCGTATAAATTTTTAATGACTTCGAAAAGAGGACATCGTCTGTCATCGTTAAATGTTGATTACAAAAAGGGAATTCGCACGATATCTCGGGGAAGTTATGTTTTCGAAATACCGTCCGGGCTCAACTCTTGACCCTCAAAATTATTTTATGGCAATGAGGGGTTGCTGTGTTTTGGTTGTCATTCAATCTTTCAACGATATCGCTTCTAAGGCTTTATTGTCCACCAAGGCGTGGATTTGATGTTATTTTTGGGATTTCGAGTCCGAATCTATTTTTTTCATACCCGACATGTCCCAAACCTATACTTCTCGAAGGTGAATTGAGTAGAGAACAGTTTAATCGTTTGGTGAGACGAGTGAAATATTTAATGCGTGTGTCCCGGTCTATTGAGATACTTTGAGAGACAGACATCCACTTCAATGGAAACCTCTCGCCCACACTCGCGAATGAATATGAGTTATACAATCGACTCAGTCGAGTCTTGGCCGAATTTCCGAGTCCGTGTGCATAGTGAGACACTGCGAGTGTGTGACACGAATGCATGGTGAGATACAAAGTGAGACACTATGTACTAGAATAAAACCAATTACAGTCGGCTGATTATCATTTTACCAAATCCAATTCTATCCCATACAACTTGGCAAAACCCTCCGTCGCACAGTGCCCGTATTTTGTGTGTTGACAGGTGTGCTTAAGGGGCACACTGCCCTCGGGCACTGTGCTTCATCAACGGAAAATTTTAGCTCATGCGAAAATGTTTGCAATTTGCATGTTTTCACGTGACATTGATTTTTGAGATCTACATGGCCAGTGTAGATTTCAACCACCGCTTTCACATGAAAACATGCAAATTGCACAGTGCATCCATTCGATAGAGAACTGGAGTAAAAGACAATCGTTGCAAATTCAGCATCCGCTCTAATGAAATCATCCGCGCGTGAGATATGAGTGGTTGATGCTGTGACGGGTGCGACTTGCATGGGAATCGGTAGTATCGCCGACAGTAGAAAAAGCAACAACCTGCCCGCTACATCTGAGCACCCATCGTATTCCCGCTCATTACGACGTCCCAGAGTGAACCTCGTGGCTCTCCGAAATTGCATCGCCTGTGGTGCTGCTTCAGATTTCCTGAGCGACAGTTTATGCTGCAGCTCATCCGATACATGAATACCACGCGCCGGGCAGCACACACACACACACACACACACACACACACACACACACACACACACACACACACACACTCAGTGCTGTCCAAGACATGCCGTGTATAGTATCATGTACACACGGCGACTCGACAATCATCTACAGGGATATTAATGTTATAATCATACTTACTCTACACGTTACAAAACACTACACGAAGTAAAAGCTAATGCTCTTTCAATAACGCCTAGCTGTTAATTATCGATGCTTGTGTTTTTTAGCTGATGCCACACACACACACACATTCACACACACACACACACACACACACACACACACACACACACACACACACACACACACACACACACACACATCGTTGTTGCTTCTGCTCTTACTTGTGTACCTAAAATTGTTCTTTGTTCATTTATGCTTTTAGTAAAACATATGTTATAGACGCTGCTATTGTTTTTGTGATGTACAAACGCGCGCAAATACACCGACATTAACATAGAAATACATATACACATACATGCGCAAACACGCACACGCATAATATATGAGTTATCTGTGTCGGAGCTGAAAATGCTCTTACCTGTTAGGTAATTTGTTCTTTACTAATTTGCTTTTTCTTCTTCTACAACTTCGGTGGTTGCTGTTGTTGTTTCAAATGCACACACACACACACACACACACACACACACACACACACACACACACACACACACAACACACACACACACACACACACACACACACACACACACACACACACACACACACACACACACGGAGAGAGACAAACACACACACGCACACACACGTGCACGCACACGCACACACACACACACACACACACACACACACACACATACACACACACACTTGCGTTTACGCACACACAAATACAAACATAGAAGAAGTTTCAGGTAGTCTTTCTAGCCATGATAGGATGAGCGGGTCTAACTTACCGGGTGACTCAATAGCGTTGATGAAACAGCGGAAGTCGACCATCATCAAATATGATAGTCTTGGGTGCTGTAACGGAATCATATTGGGCCACCTCCGCAGATGCCTGAAAACAGATATACGTGCCGCATAGGACACGCACATGGATTATACACAATGACTGCTTTCAGCAACAAAACTATCACGCGCACATGAGATTACGACAAAAACGCCACGGTCAAAACAGATGCATACTATTGAACTTGACTAATAGCGGGTTTCATGAAGCTATGGCGGTGGAATGGTAAGTTTCGATGTGTTGAGCGGGTGCGACTTACCGTGGGTGACTCAGTACTTAAACCGATAGCGGCCACAGCCGAACGGCGGCACACCGCGGCATGTGGTCGTTGCGACACCTTTGGTAAAACATTCTAGCCAACCTGTGGCTTATGAATTGACTTTACCATGGGCCGAGTGGGACGGGCAGTGGAGTCTCGGGCTAGCATGAAGAGTTCGTTGGAAGTGCGGACGGTCAATGCGAAGAGTCACAGGTGTTGCGGCCTGCGCAAGATTATCGCGAGTAGAAACTGTGATTGTGATTTGATATTCAAAACCTTTTCTTCTAGTGTGTCCGTTTTTCTTCCTACGCGCTTGACCTAACCGCTCAACGCGCCTCTTTGTGATGACATGGCAGATTGGCGCGTGCTCCCGAGATTTCATATCATGATGCATTTGTACTTTACCAATGCAACGCGGAAGTAAAGCGTGATAACGTCACGAGAGGATGTACGGACGTGCGGTCCGCAACGTCGTGGCAAGTGCAATAAACCTCGTGGCGGAATAACAATGCATTCTTTTCCCTCATCCTGATCTTCTCCTTACATTCCCATTGAAATCATATCCATGGCGTGGATACGAGGGCTACGTGGATTTGGCGAATTCACGCGAGACATAGATACTCCGTTTCCATTGGATCACATGTGCGATACGAGACATAATCTTTGACAGTTGTACCCTGGGGAATGGATCTGTATCACGCTGGCTTGCGAGATGAAACCCTAAATTATTGCTTACAATGCGGGATGAGTATGTTATATTATATTAAGGAGTGAATTGATTACAAACCATTTTAGTTTTCCTCCGAGATAAGATAATTTCTCCAAAATAGGCAAGGGATTCGAAATTACCCGGGTACCCTATACCCGGATCCACGCCCTGTTGTCCACCACCCCCCACACCTCTTGTGTATCTACTGTTGGTCATACCTTTCGCCTTTTGTAAACAGCGCCCGTCGCGTCTTTCCGTCCTCCTCCCAAAGGTGAGAAGTTGCGCTAAACACACATCCCACTAAATTAAACCTTGATTACACAGACATGTTGCGCAGTCAAAGCGCCTCGATTTGATTATCTCCACAACACATACTCTCTTTCCCTCCGTAACTTAACGGGTCACTCGCAAATAATAATTCGGGTGTTCCATTGCATAAGCGTTGCTAAAACAAACAATCTTCAGAATATACCCATTATTGGCAAGACTCTCATTCTTAGTATTATGTTGGATTCACAGCTCCACCCACAATTCCCTCACTTCGAGGCGCACCACCGGCGACAAAATAAATATTAATGGGCATATTATTATATGTTTGGAAGAACAACTCTCTTCGGGTAATTCTTATTTACATTTTTATAATGCGATGTATTCATTTGACACAGCTAACGTACCGACCCTCTCAAACTCATCCCGGCTGTCATCCTCCTTCAAACAATACACACACTCCGCTCGCTTTTGTTTTCTTCTCCATCATCACCCCCTACTGCCCTTGTTTCCCTTTGCAGTATCATATCTTGCAGCCCCCCAAGGTCACCCACCTAAGGCCACAATTTCAAAATAGAGAACCGCGTCAGACTTTCCACCAAAAAAGACATTAGTGATTAAACTATACTAAAACAATTGGCCTACTTATTAAAATAGGCACGTGTAAATCTTCCTTAGTCGATTTTGGCTTTGAACATTGATTATTCGTAATCAAACAATGACGGGGTGTGAGGATAGGGAATTTGGCTAACTGTTGGGGGGAGGGGGGTGCTTTGGTATCAAAAGAACGTCGTCGTTGTCTAACTGTACCGCTATGTCGCTACCCACGTCCCTTATCCCCATCGAAACTGACCGGCGTCGGAACTAACCTCGAACGGCGCGGAGGGCAGCGACTCCGACGTCCCTTAACTAGCATTGCTCGACCTTGATTGGCATCAAATACGACATGGAATGCAGCGCAGGCCCGTGGAGGAGCGCAGTGAGCTGTATAGCGAGCGTGGTCGTTGAAGAGACATATAACCTATGTACGGCAACATGTAAGCGCCACCCACACAGTGTTTGCCACCCCGCCGACGACATGAGGCCAGCACGTCGCGTCACGGGGTGTGAGGATGGGGAATTTGGATGACTAGTGGGGGGGGTGCTTTGGTATCAAAAGAACGTCGTTGTTGTCTGGCTGAACCGCTATGTCGCTACCCACGTCTCTTATCCCCATTTGCAGGGAATAACATTTGCGAAGAAGTCAAGACGGCGGTGGAGGAGGCGGCGGCGGCGCACGACATCCAAATGGCTCGTACAATACCCGCCTACAACCAAATGGCTCTTTAGGTCCCGGCATGCTACATGACGAGCGCATCAAGCTCCGTTTCGGGCCCCATTTCGCAGTGCGTCATGGCCCCAAAGGATTTTACCCGCAAGACACTAACATTGGTTCACTAGATACGATAGACATAGATGCTAATGATTGATAATAAACAATTTCTCAGCCTGCCCGATTCTCCTTTGAAATGAGGCGCTTGATACGAAATTCGCGCAATCGACGGTTGTGCACTTGGCACGCTGAAAGACGAATCTTGCCATTTGCTTAGCCTTTTCATCATCCCGCCCTTTTCAACATCCCAGCCACATCAATATGGTCTATGTTCTTTTACTTTCATTTCAATTTGAATTGTTTTGTAATCCGATTTGGTATTCTATGAAATCGAAATTAGCGAACGCCCAATGACCCCCCACATGAACCCCCCTCCCTCGTTCACCCACGCCCAATACTGATGTGAGCTCCACTACATGCAGGGGACCAAATCGGCGATGCGAGAGCCGCTGCGGTGGCCAACTCGTTGGAGCCGAGGAGGAATGGGGAGGGCAGCTGGACGCCCCCACCGCACTGACGGCGATGCTTCTTGGAGGTGAGTGGGTACTGAGTTTGATGGTTTTTGACATAGGAAGAACGAGGCTGCATTTGTAGCCGTGTTTTCTTTTTCAGCTCCTCGTGTTTATTTGTTTCACCTTTCGCCTTATATAAACAGTGCTTTCAATCAACACATATCTGACTTCATAAAAAACTTGATTACACAAACTATTGCGCAGTCGAAGCGTCTTGATACGGTTATCTCCACATCACCGACTCCTTCATTTCAACGCCCTCTCACTAGTCATCACCAACGGAACGGGTCATTCGCAAAATAGATCGAGCGTTGCATTGTGAAAGCTCTGCCAAACCAAGCAATTATCATAAAATACCCATTATTGGTAATACAAGCATTCTTAGTATTATTACGTTGTTTTCTTAGCTCCACCCACAGTCCCCCCACTCCGAGGCGCACCACCGACGACAAATCGATGTATTAATGGGCATCTCAAATATTTGGAAAAACTGCTTCTTTCGGGACCTTCTTGTTTACAGATTTTTTAGGTTGAGTTCTTACTTGGCACAATTAACATACCAACCCTCTCACAATCATTCGCACTGTCAGCCTTCAAATAGTACACACACTCCGTTCACCTTTCTTTATCTCTCCCTGACTCACCCACTGCCGTCGTTCACATCGTGCAGGGAACCAAATCGGCAATGCGGGAGCCGGCGGTGCGTTGGCCCGCGCGTTGGAGCCGAGGAGGAATGGGGATAGCATCAAGACGCCCTCCGCCGCACTGACGGGGTTTGCTCTTGGAGGTGAGTGGGTGCTAATTTTCATGGTTGCGACAGAGTAAGAGTGAGGCTTCCCGTTTGTATTGATGATCACACTTTTATTATAGGATGAAAATCACTTACAACGACGAGCGTGTTGATGTTGAAGCGCCACTAGATTATAACATACTTACATAACATAACAATTCACTCGTTTAGCATTGGATGTATTTTGATCAGCTCCACCCGCAGTCACCTCCCATAACATCCCTACAACATTATTTTCCATCTTGGAGAAGTTCGGATTATTTTAATTTCCTTATAACTTAATATTTTTGTTTTAATTATTTGTTTATTCTCAAACCGAACTCTTCATAAAACGCCCAATTACCCCCCCCACATTAACCCCCTCGTTCACCCGCGTCAAATATTGATGTTATCTCCTCTACATGGAGACAACGATATCGGCGTTGCGGGAGCCGCTGCGGTGGCAAGCGCGTTAGAGCCGAGGAGGAATGGAGACGGCAGCTGGACGCTAAGGCTAGGGATAAGCCATCAATGCATCGTCGATAGTATCATCGTCACATGGTGATAGTGCCGTCGATGTGATAGATTGACACTGACATTGACATTGACATTGACACGATGGCAGTAGTGCTCGCATCAATGCCATCAATTATCAAAACAAGTGTAAAATGTTGATTATTTAAGCCCGATGTATGGATATATCGTCCCAAGTATCGATACATCGGCGATAATATCGGCTTAAATAGCCATCGGTTTCAGCATCTCAACCTATCAACGCCATCAACATCGACAATCCAAGATATTAATACCATCAACATCGACGCTGCAAAATATCATTACCATCAACATCGACAAAATTAACTTGATCCCTAGCCTTACTGGACGCTTTCCACCGCACTGACGGTGCTGCGTCTTAGCCGTGAGTGGGTGCTGATTTTAATGCTAGGGATCAAGTTAATTTTGTCGATGTTGATGGTAATGATATTTTGCAACGTCGATGTTGATGGTATTGATACCTTGGATTGTCGATGTTGATGGTGTTGATAGTTTGGGATGCTGACACCAATGGGAATTTAAGCCGGTATTATCGGCGATGTATGGATACTTGGGACGCTATATCGATACATCGGGTTTAAATAATCAATATTTTACAATTGTTTTGATAATTGATGGCATTGATGATAGCACTACTGCCATCGTGTCGATGTCGATGTCGCAACCTATCACATCGATGGCACTATCACCATGTGATGATGATACTATCGACGATGCATCGATGGCTGATCCCTAGCCTTAGCTGATTTTGATGGTTGTGACCGAGGAAGAATGAGACTGCTCGTGTGTACCTATTTCTTGTTGTCCGATTTCTTTTCCCCTTGGTTAAGATCGTTAGTCATGCTCAATCTTGAAAGTGAGTGGTTGCTGATTATGTTGTTTTCCACAGCTCCACCCACAATCCCTTCAATTCGAGGCGCACCACCGACGACAGATCGATATATTAATGCGCTTCTTATATACTTGGAAGAATTGCTAGTTTCCGGAATGGTTTTTTACATATAGTTTATGCAGTTTTGTGATTTGAAAAATTTAAAATGCCAAACCTCTCACAATAATTCGCAATGTTATCCTCCTTCAAACGATATACACACGCCGTCCCCCTTCCTTTCCCTCCCCCACTACCTTCTCTCCCTCTTCATTATCATACCTCTTGCCGCCCCCAAGGTTACCCACCTAACGCCACAATTTCAAATCTGTCTCAATCGATAATGGCTCTGAACATTGATCGTTTATAATCAAGCGATGACGGGGGGTCAGGCTGCGGATTTTGGCTGGCAGTTTGGGGAGGTGCATTTAATTACAATAGAATGTCGCTGAGTTTTGTTATCTGACTGTACCGCCATGTCGCAACCCACGCCGCTTGCCCAATAAATCTGCAGATGATAACCATAACATTGGCGAAGAGGGAAACAAGGCGGTGTGGGAGGCGGTGGCGGCGCAAAACAGCCGCCGCATGCCCCCAGGAATGAAAAAGTTGGGAGTTTTATAGTTATTGTGTCAACCGACTCGTGGACGGGAAGCCAGAGCCAAGTGATACCATCTAAGCAACTCGGCGGTGGCGGTTATCAAAGCTGACAACTAATTGGGGCTTGGGCGGTGGCTTGGGCTTTGCGTCGCACTTGCTTCGCCTGGCTACGCTGCGACTGTGGAACAAGCGGTGGCGGCGTCGGGGCGGCAAACGGAGCAGCGTCGGGCGCACTTCGAGGCAAAGGAGAGGCTGCGCCGCGACATGCAGCAGCATAATAAGTCGCAGAATGAGGCGACATAACGGCGGCTTAAGGAGTTGGAGCGGCTGTTGGCGACGTCCGCGGTGGACGTCACAGCAAAGGAGACGGAGTTGGAGCAGCTGAGAATTGAGATTTGAGAGGGAGTCGGTGACTGCGGCGGTGGAGCACGACTTCGCCGTTAAGAAGGAGCGGATGTTGCGGCGCTTGAGGCGTCGACGGCGGAGGGGAAGCAGCGGCTGAGTGAGGAGCTGAGCCGGCAGCAGAGGGAGGAGGAGGCGAGTAGGGCGCGGTTGGAGGAGGAGGCGGCCTGGCGGGAGCGGTTGTTGCTGTAGGAGACGTTGGAGACGAACAAGCTGCTAGCGTATAGCGGCGGAGGAGGAGAGGGAGACGGCGGAGATGTTAAAGAAGCAGCATGAGATGGTGGCGAGGCGGGAGGTGCAGGAAAGATCGAGGCGGCCAACAAGGTGGCTGGCCGCAGTGGTAGCGGCATTCGCAAAATAAAAACGTCCACTACATATGTAAAAAGTGCGTGTGTGTGTGTCTGTGCGCGTGCGCGCGCGCGCGTGTGTGTGTGTGTGTGTGTGTGTGGGGGGGGGGGTGTGGGTGTGGGTGTTCGACTGTTTACACATGGGCGTATGTGGCATATGAAGCGCGAATGTGTTTTAATGCACTGGAATCGAGGGATGGGAGATTTTAGGTACGTGAATTTTCTTTTAGATGATTCCATACTGAACAGGCTCGGTGGCTATGGAGGTCAGGATTTCGGTAGTGTGTTCGCGCGCGCGCACGTGTGTGTGTGTGTGTGTGTGTGTGTGTGTGTGTGTGTGTGTGTGTGTGTGTGTGTGTATTTTCGAGAGTTCGATTGTTAAAAACATGTTCGCACACTCTCATTTTGAAAAACCTCCTCGGGCTTAGGTTTTTTTTCATTTTCTTTTTTATTTTGCTTGGTGGCCTCCAGTGCTTTTTCTTGTAGAACATTTTCATTTGTTTTTAAAAAGGTGAGAGAGCGTCGTCTGAGGGGTTTATTTTGACTGATGCAGGCCAAAGTGGCTTCCGTCAGAATCTGATCAGTAATTTCCCGGTCACGGCATCACGTTATCATTTCTGCTCTGTGCTTGGAGATTGTGTTTCTTGAATGACAATGAAAGTAGTGGAACCAATCAGCAAAGAAGAAAAGAAAACAGGCAGAAATTGTATTTTTTACGTAATTCGTCGGTTGCCTTGTGTTTTTTAGATTGGAGTTAATGTTCTCCGTATTAGTTTGAAAGGAGCATTTTAAACACAACCATCATCTTCTTTTGGCGGCGGCACGGAGGACGCCGCGTCTGTCGGTGTTTTCAGGAATATTGGTGTGGCGGAGGTTGTGGAAGGGGGCTGCGTGGCGGGGGTTGGGGATGCCCTCAACGGCGCCCCTACCCCAACCAAAAGAAAGAAGGACGAAACTGAAGGGAAAGTGATGTATGGATAGTTCGGGCTATTGGTTGGGCCTTCTTGGGGGCGCGTCAAGATATTAAGGAAGAACTCGCATGACATATCAGCACACCACATTGTTAGTTGTTGACTTTTGTTATATAAGTTGTATTAATTACCATTAAATTTGAGTTTCATGTCTTAGATAGACATAATGAGGTAATTAGCTTCATGAAAGTGCATCATAATCACTTCTCAGCATGATGGACATTATAGGAAGAGGGGCTACTCAAAACGGCTCTACTCCAAGCCGTGCATAACGGCACAGCTATTATTTAGAATATATGGATGCCGTGTGTGGTGGCTGCTAAAAGTCGTTTTGCCTTGTTTTGTGTATTTTCTCCGTAGTTCTTTACATATGTGGCTCGACGTGCATGCAGCGGTTGTATCTCTGGTATGTATAAAACCCATGCGTGTTCTAAGCTTCAATACTCTATCGTTTGGTAAGCGAGCAGTATCCGCCCACTTCTGAGACGAGGGCGCAAAGTCGGTGGCGTCGCACCTATTTCATGTCGCGGACGATTATTTGTCGGCTTCGGTCTCGATGTCTGCATATTATTCGATTTTTTTTTAATGCTTGAAAATTTGACAAAGTCTGACTGCATGTCCTCCTTTGCTGTGCTTGCTTTCTCAATTTCACCCACAGCCCCTTCGCGTTCAATCCCGACTGAGTTTGCATCTTCCCTGTCTTCCGATCATTCTTATTTCGATTTCTTGTTAACACTTAATTCCAGAAACCAAAAAATGTGGTATGATTTTGGTATTGCAACAACACAACGTATCACAACTCTCACAGAATAACAACTTATGCTTTATTTCCACTCATGGAAAAGAGGGCGTACTTGATGAATGGTAGCTGTAGGGTGTTGCTGAAATTTTGGTGTCCGACTGTTGCGCTATGCCTCGATCCGTGTCGCCCCAATCCGAAGCTAATTCCATTGGTGAAGACGCAAGAAAGGCGTTGAGTGAGGCGAATGTAGAGGCTGAGATTTACTTACCAAATCTTATTTGCACAACAAGCGGAGCGAACCGTTGGCAAGATCAGCCATCCTTTCCGATCAGAGGCGGCGGAATTGAGCTTATGCAAAAGAGGACAAATGTACAGGCGCTATCAGAGTTGATGAAATGCCGTGCGTTTAGTTTTTGATCTCTTCGCAATCTTCATCCGCGTAGACTGAGTATTTGTCGTTGTGTGTTACAACATATTATATTCGTTATGTTTTTGGCAGCCGCATTGTTATGACTGTTTACCCGCAGTCACTGCTCTTAAAGTCGCCTTCCGGTCATACATTTGTCTTGATGCGTTCAAAGCACACATAATGGTGTCACTTTTCACGACCCATGTCACTGGCGAGCTCGACAGTGGATTGTCAAAGGATGAGAGGGACATAGGGGGCCACCTCGCATTGAGCTCACACGCATCTCCTCGTCGCCCTACCTATATGCTCTACGGACCATTCAATTGCAGCATCAACAATAACGCATTAGCGCCCCAGATTGTCTCCCCCTTGACACCTGCCAATTTTGTTTTTGCATCTCCGCCACTCTCTTGACTGCGTCAGATATGATTTATTGCGACATTTGGCATTCGGCACATATCGGCAATAGTTTCTTGGACTGGGGGTTGATGGCCGGTAATGCGGATACTTATCCTGTGCCAATTAATTGATCACGCGACCGACGCCAATCTCAGGGTAAGCGTTCCTAACAGAAAAGTTGCAACACATATTACTAACTGATTTTTGAGAGTGAGAGGGCCGAAATGCAGCCGAAACATCCGTGTTTTTTATTAGCCTGGGAAACTTGCAAAGTTCCACGCGCTATTTTGCGAGGCACAGCGCGTTGGTACCAGGGAATCGCAGCTTGTGTTATTGAATGGCGGCTTTTTGGTATGGGATATATGGTTGGTCCTTCATGGCTGCAGCGATCGGCCAGCAGCCACACGAGCCGACCATAAATAAAGATGTTATGGCATGTTGAGTATGTCGTATAAGATTCCAAACAAAGTTTTCAACTTCGCCGGGCATTGCGGTTTGAAGCACGACCATGGGCATCCAGCAAGTGGTGATTCAAAAGGGGATCCACAAAAGAAAACATATCTAACGACCTCGCCATTTTATTTCGTATGATAAGCTGTAATAATTGGAGCAGGCGAGAAATGCCTGCGTCCCTGCCCAAACCAGCGTTCTAAAACGAAATATTGTACGGAATCGCAACAAAACCGCTTACATGCAGCACTATTTTGCCGAAACATAAGCTGCAAGTAACTCCGATAAGTCAACCTCACGTCGCTTAAGCCAGGGGTATCGTTAGTACCCTGCGAGACATTGGTCCGCGGTGTCGAGGGATGAATTTCGGCGTCTCGTGGCAGTTGAAGGTTGGCCCTCGCGTGTGAAAAAGCCCGTTTCTGTAGTCCTCCTATGCAATCGACGTTTTGGGAGGTGACGACCGCATCCGTCTCGAAGCAACGGTGCGAGTCCACGTTCCGTTGTTGTTGTCTGCCGTGAAGCTTGGCTTGCTAGCGGACGTACAAACGAGCCCGCGTAAGTGTGTGTGTGTGATGTGTGTGTGTGTGTGTGTGTGTGTGTGTGTGTGTGTGTGTGTGTGTGTGTGTGTGTGTGATGTGTGTGTGTGATGTGTGATGTGTGTGTGTGTGTGTGTGTGTGTGTGTGTGTGTGTGTGGTGTGTGTGTGTGTGTGTGTGTGTATGTGTGTGTGTGTGTGTGTGTGGGTGTGTGTGTGTGTGTGTGTGGGTGTATGTGTTCGACTGTTTACACGTGGGCGTATGTGGCATATGAAGCGCGAATGTGTTTCAATGCAGTGGAATCGAGGGATGGGAGGTTTTATGTACGTGAATTTTCTTTTGGATGATTCCATACTGAACAGGCTCGGCGGCTATTGAGGTCAGTATTTCGGTAGTGTGTAAAGAAAAAATCTATAATTGTCCCGGTTGATATTGTGGACGAAAACCTGCCGTGCCTCAAGGCGCCGTTTTTTAGAGAAATACGCCACTACATATCGGTCGATGCATATGTCGACAGATGATGAACGCAACGCGTGTGCAGAAATAGTGGAAGTGCAGAGCGAACACTCTGAGGCACCATCGACAATGTACAATAGGTCATCAAGATAAAAAAGACCTAAACTACAACTCTCCCTCCCGCCCCGCTCATATAGCAAGCATAGCAATATATACCCTCTCACCGCTAAGAGACAGCCCCGTATATAGTCAGTGCGGTGGACAGCCCCGCTCACCAACAGCCGTGAGCCGTCCCGCTCAGTCCTCCACGGCTTCCACGCATTGGCCACCGCAACGGCTCCCACATTCCCAATATCGTCAGTCGGACGGAGGCGTGGAGGTGGCAGCGGATGAGTGAAACTCGACGACTTTTCAGCACCGTTAGTGCATCACTATTGCGCTTTAGTGATGCACGAGTGCTATTATTATGATCGGGTAATTGGAGCCTGCGCTTATATACATTGAGATAGACTACCATAACCCGACTGACTTTACAACCGCATCGATTGCGCCTGTCTTGGGAGGCCACACATCATCGACGCGCTTGCTGTGAACGGAAAAACGCTATACGGTACGACTTATGTGTGTGACAATTTTAATCAAACGCTCTATTACCATATAGCCGGGGAAGGCGTCTCTAAGCCCTGTAAAAAGGACGAGGCACACGCACAACCACGACAAAACCTCTTCGAACACCGATGGAAAGATTAGGGAAGAGGCTCACAAGACATGAGCATAGACGACACAGGACGGAGGCTAGTCCATACGTTATCATGGTATCGCTGTCCGTTCTTTTGTTACGTGTGATAGCGGCTGCTCTTGTCAATTGTATGACAGAATAACACATCTTGGGAGGTGATTTGAGGGCACCTTTATTACCCCACTAACTGGTTAACTTAGTCAATTGACAAGAGCACATGCATCATCGGCGTCGCTGAGGTATGAAATAATACCACCAATGCATAATTCCAGTGCTACCTGCACGTTATGCACAATGTCCCTGCCCAGTTTTGTCCCGCGCTGGGCAGCTGCTGCGGCGACAATAAGGTTTGGAGATAAACAACAGACAGCCGTAGTACATAGGTACTCTACTTTACCTCGGCGACTACCCGCGCATGCGCTTTATTTAAATTGGAAATTGGAAATTGGAAATTGTTTACAACATGTGCCGGCAAACTAGACCGATTGCTGTCTCTCGGGCCACTCTACTTCGCCATACATGACTTATTAGCAAGTTGGGCCCGGGTCTCTTCGTACCTTCCCCCCCCTCTGATCGCTCGTCCACCTAGTAGACTTTGTCGAGGTTGGGGCCTCCGCGCTCACACGCCCCCCCCCCCGCAAGGGTCTCGGCTATCCGGTAGTGGGTATCAAGGAGGGGGGGGTCAGGTCGACGTAGCCGGATCCGTCGGCCCGCGGGTGGACGGAAATTAGTCAAAACCCTCCGTACGGGGGTTTCCGGCGGCGCCGACCCGGAGGGTCGTCGTCGCTAGATCTTGTTGCTTCCTCCGTCGCGACATGCCTCCTTGCCGCCCAAGCCTACTCCCCCCCCCCTCGGGAGATGTATCTCGTCGGCGTGGCGGCTCGCTAGTGAGCGCCCTACCCTGGTGCTGCTCCCCAACTACCTCGACGCCGGGCACGGACATTAGTTTAATTATCCAAAAAGCCCTCCGTACATGGCTTTCCGGCGGCGACTGATCCTGAGGATCTCCGCCGCCTCACATAGCCGCTCCTCCGCCTGCGACCGGCCACCGGCCTTTGCCAGGTCTTGCCTCCCCCTCTGAGAAGTGTCGACTGGCATAGGGCTGGTCGGCGGCTAGCGAGCGCCCTTTCATGGCGCCGCTTCCCGGCTGGCCACCACCTGCTCCAACACCCACCCCCCCCCGCAGATCCGGCCGTACCCTCCTCGCAATCAAACGCTCTTGAAGTACAGGTCCCACCCCCTCGAGGTAGCTCTGTTCTTAGGAGTATCCGTACGCGAAAAAAAACATATCGGACGGGCCGAGCGGGAGATCTCGGTGCCGGTATTGCACATAAACTGTTTTTCCAAAGCCCTATGTACATGGCTTTCCCGACAGCTGATGATCCCGCGGATCGAGCTGTCGGCCCTCTTAGCCCCCTACCGTGCCAGGCTTGGCATGGCTACGGGGTTTCCATCGCCCACCACGGGAAGGTGAGGGGATGCCTACGGGCATGTGTCATATCCTAGCCATTTAGCTAAGTGCTAGTATCTGACATTATTTATTTCCTCTAAATGGTACCTGTATCTTAGCGATATTCAGTGACTCTTTTATTGTCATCACGGCAGTACAACTGTATCGCCGTATTTTCCCTCGACAGTACAGAGTTACTAGCAGTATCTCTTCTAGATAGTTGTTTTCTAGATAGTTCTAAGAGCTTGTGTGATAAGGTTAGATAGACGGTACAGGTAACCTGAGTTAACCAGTATCACTAGTAATAGTTTGGTTTAGTTAGCAGACAGCACAAGCTACAGGTTCTAAGGTTGTTTCTAGAACACCTGAGGTGTGGATATTTAAGACGGGGACTTACTGGTAGAGGTGAAGAGACCGGTACAGAATAGAATCACGCCACACCCAGATTGTAAGAAACTCTGTTCCTAAGACAATCTTACTAATTCTCTCTACGCTGTATAATTTGATCCAGAGATTAGGTTCTACTATTAGTCTAAGGTTGCCAACTTAGCCTAACCAAAGTAGCACCTCATACGTGGTTTCGGAGCCTCAGAACAGCTAGACGAGACGAAGATGTCTAACCGAGCAGGAGAGAGACTACCAGAGGGAGTTGATGGTCGACCAGAGGGGGCGCCTTCTGGGCCGACACAGCCGACGTCGACAGATGGTAGAAGACAGACAGTGCGAGAAGGATCGAGTCCCACGATGGAGCCTATGTCGGTACACGTCACCGAGATGCTACAACGACTAAGTAACCGAGTTGACACTTTTTCGACTGAGCTATCTCAACTGCGTGACCACGTCGACAACGGTTTCAGACACTTTGAAGGACGAGTGAACAGAAGCCGAGAAACGGAGAATTTTCTTCGAGGAGAACAATTGAGATCGGAGAGGACGCGAGAGATGCCAAGCATGATGCCGAACGATGTCAAACCGGCTAAGATCAAGAGCATCGCTACGACTAACATCGACGAGCTGAGAAACTGGTTCCGACATGCACGAGGGTATCTACGGTATCACAGCGTTAACCATGAAGAGCAAAGAGGAGTGTACTGGGTATCTGGCTTTCTGGAAGGACCACTATCGAAGTGGTGGTACTCCCAAGTTGCGCAGACTGGAGATGAAGTCGGTGGAGGATTTTCCGGAGTTTCTGAGATGGAGAAATCCTTAATTCAGGAATTCTGCGGAAGAACACCGGCGGAACAAGCGAGATTGAATTTGGACAAAGCGAGACAGAAAACCACGGTCCTGAAGTACGCGAACTATTTTCGAGAACAATTATTGGAGCTTCCTCACCGTCACGAAGAAGATAACGTACATGATTTCCAGCGCGGTTTGAGACCCTCGATTCATAAGGAGGTTGCCCTGAAAAACCCTAAGACCCTACACGAGGCGATTCAAGCAGCTCTGCTAGCGGAGGCAGCGGAGACCAAGATTGAGACGACCCAGCGCTCGACAGGCCGACTGAACGCCATCGAAGAAGACATCGACTTTTCAGAGGCAGTGGAGGAGATCGACAGTGAGTCGGAGGAAGATTCGCATGGCGCGACCGAAGAAAAGCCGCGGGAGCTGTACGAGATTAGACGCCTCACTCAAGAGGAGGTCGACAGATTTAAGAAGGAGGGCAAGTGCTTCATTTGCCACAAGAAGGGACACATCGCTATCGACTGCCCAGACAGAAAGAACAAGAAGAACGACATAACGAGGAAATCCCGGCCGGGAAAGTGAGACCTGAGTCGGCAGCTCGCGGCAAGCTGCACGATGAGGTTTCGTCTCCTACAGCGACTCAGGAAGAGACCAGAACAGAAGAAGTACGAGACCCGTTACCTCAAACGACATTGAGGCCAGTCTTTAGGAGCAAGGACTTCAGCGACTGGATGATGAATAGGGAGTATTTCCTGAAGTACTCTCAGACCTACGGACCTTTCGACTTAGATGGAGCTAGCGATAATGACGGCCTTAATTCTCAAGTGGCGGAGGATTTTTGCTGTCCGGCGCGCCCGTTTCAGGAGAGAGATTTACAGAAGTACCGGAGAATTTGGCTAAATGCGCCATTTAATGAATTGGAAGATTTTTTGGGCCATTATTTGCGGAGTAAACTGCTTCATCCCCATCTGCGAGCGGTTATAGTGGTTCCAAAATGGAGGGCAAAACCATGGTTCAAGCTGCTGCGAAATTTCCGACTTGTCGACGAGCTGGAGGCGAAAGAACATGTGTTTACCTGCCCCACGAACGATGGAATAGAAGGAAGAAGGCAAGATGTTGGACCGACAAGATGGACGACGCAAGTCTACGTCGACGACACCGATCGAGTTCGATTTCTGCCTCAGAATCTACAGAATCCCCCGAAGACCTACTGGACTCACTCGACGACTCTTGTTACCGATGGCCGACGAGTGTTACTAGCGAAAGAGGACACTGGCATGGTCTGGTTTCCTGGTGGCAAACAGGAGATTGAAGACGCGACCCCGGAATACACAGCAGTGCGAGCTCTTACGGAGACAACTGGATTTAAGGTGAGCGAAACAAATTTACGCCTTTTAGGGACGGAGTCTTCCGGACAAAATAAGCACTACGTGTGTATCGCTCGCGTTCGACCCGGATCGATACCGGACGCTACGTCAACTTCTTCGGCAGTATGGGCTACCTGGAAGGAATTAATTTCGGCACGGCGTACGGGTTATCTAGTCTGTGGAGAACAGCAGTTCCCTCTTCGTTACGAGACTTTTGGGAAACCGATCGACGGGTGGATGAACAAGAACGTCCGACTAGAAGACAATGTTCCTGCGACGCTACATGTATCCACAACCCAGTCTGGAACAAGTCTGTTAGTGTTGGGAGGCACCTTACGCGGACATCGATGCCGTATTTTGGTTGACTCTGGCGCTTCGGAAAATTTCTGCAAGGCTGAGTGGGTACGGGAGCAGCATCACATCCCGACGGTTATTGGAGAGAAATACCGGATAAAATTGGCACATGGTAGTACAACTACGACTCGCCAACGACTACGGAATGAAATGCTCACAGTAGGGACCCTGGACATACGTCTGGACGCAATTACGACAGAACTGAATAAATTCGACATCATCCTCGGTCAACCTTGGTT